>CABHPH010135208.1:5000-15450 GCA_902168325.1 Peromyscus nudipes
TGTGTGTGTGTGTGTGTGTGTGTGTGTGTGTGTATGTGTGTGTATAACAGAGACACACAAAGAGAGACAGAGACAGGCAGGATGATGATGATGAGAGGGTGTGTGTGTGTGTGTGTGTGTGTGTGTGTGTGTGTAAAGTAACTCAAAGTATAAAGGTGCTGGTGCATGGTTGATGAGTGAGAGAGCCTTTTCCCTAAAGAGGAGAGTTTGGTTGGTTCTTTATGACATATTTCTTTTTCTTTGTGGTTAACATTTCCAAATCTAATACGGAAAAGAGAAGAGAGCATCTGGTCAGACAGTTTAGGGCAGGAACTGTGAAGGTCACATTCTGACTCTTGTCTTTGATTGGAAGCTGGAAATGGCCCTGGTTCTGTCCTGGCCAGGGGCTACCTATTCTGGCTTCTTGCCTGTTCACTTCCCTTCTCTTTTCCCACCATGCAGATGAACACCCGTGCCTGGAAGACATGAGAGCGGGTGAGGTCAGGACCACATGCCACGAACCCGCCATAGAGCAGCTCAAGCCTGCATGTTGCACTGTCTCACTGCCCGCATGAGACATGAAGCAGGAACCTGTTTTTGGCTGCATTTAGAATTGGTTATTAAATATTCCCAGGTTTAAGGTGGAAACTCGAGCTGTTGGGCACCATTTGTAGCTGGAGTTTTCTCCAGTCCCGCAGCCGCTCAGACCCAAGTAAACACACAGAGATTTACATTACTTATAAACTGTATGGCCATTGCAGGCTTTTTGTTATCTAGTTCTTATATCTTAAATTAACCCATTTCTATTAATCTGTAAGTTGCCGCGTGGCTTGTGGCTTACTGGTACTTTACATCTTGCTTCTCGTGGTGGTGGTGGCTGGCAGCGTCTCCTGACTCAGCCTTCCACTTGCCAGCATTCTCCTCGCTCCTTATCCCACCTAAACTATACTTCCTGCCTGGCTACTGGTCAATCAGCATTTTATTTACCAATTAATCAGAGCAACTCATTCACAGCATACAGAAAGACATCCCTAGCAGGGGTGATTGAAACTGAGACACCAAGGGACACCTTATGGATAGGCTGACTAGATGGTCTGACTGGGTTTTCCATGCCTCTGCAGTTCATCTATTGTTGGACATGTCCACAGGTTCTATACGTTCAGTATTGTCAACAGTCAAGCTACAAACATGTGCAAGCAAACACCTCTGTGGCATCCTGACATAGATTCCATAGGTTATACACCAGGAATGATAAAGCTGGGTCTTACCTAGTTCTATTTTCAGGGTTTGGAGAACCTACAGACCGATTTCCATATGGCTGTATTCCTTTACATTCCCATCAGCAGTCTCCAATGACACGAGAGCATCATATGGAATGTGAGGGCTGGGGGCTGTAGTTCCGAGTTCAAGCATAGCATGCTTAGCATGTGAGAGCCTCTGGGTTTGGTGCCTAGCACAGGTACAAAAAAGAAAAAAAAAATCAAGTAACAATAAACAAAAAACAAAACAACCCCCTCCAAACAACAAACCTTCTGCCACCAACAA
The DNA here is from genome assembly GCA_902168325.1 of Peromyscus nudipes. Classification (NCBI taxonomy): domain Eukaryota; kingdom Metazoa; phylum Chordata; class Mammalia; order Rodentia; family Cricetidae; genus Peromyscus; species Peromyscus nudipes. The sequence goes on from CABHPH010135208.1 coordinate 6,525, forward strand.
AACAGGAACAAGAAATAACAAGAAAACAAAAAAACAACCCCCTACATCCAAATTTTGCTGTTTCTCTGGTTTGCCACATTTAATTCACACCCTTTTTTTTTTTTCCTAGTCATACTTTTCTGGACACTTTGGTCTTCATCAAACCGAGTATAAGCACCCAGCTTTAGCTTTTAATTTTTAATTTTTTTTATTTTTTATTTTATTTTATTTTATTTTGGTTTTTCGAGACAGGGTTTCTCTGTGTAGCTTTGCGCCTTTCCTGGAACTCACTTGGTAGCCCAGGCTGGCCTCGAACTCACAGAGATCTGCCTGGCTCTGCCTCCCGAGTGCTGGGATTGAAGGCGTGCGCCACCACCGACCGGCCAGCTTTTTATTTTAATTTATTTAAATCGAACCTTTTCTCATTCAAATGGTATTGCCCTTTTTCTCACTGCTTTCCCCCCAGTTGCAAGCAACTCATGCTCTACCATCGACACTTGAATTTGACTGTTCTGGGCACATCAGACACCTGGAATCATTCAGTGTAGGCCCCTTCATGAATGGCTTGTTTTATATGAGGTTACTGTCCTCAAGGCTCATTCTTATTTGTGGTTTATATCAGAATTTCAATTATTTTTTAGGGTTAAAATGTTAAAATATTCCTCTGTGTATGTATTTTACTGCATTAAAATGTTCTTTGAAACCTTTTCTTTTGTATTTTTGGTTGTGATCCTAGCCTTTAATGGTTATGGCGTCTCTCCAGTGCAAAACCCTTTCTTTTTTTCTTTCTCGGTTTTTGGAGACGGGGTTTCCCTGTGTAGCCCTGGCTGTCCTGAAGCTCTCTGTGTAGACCAGACTGGACACGAACTCCCAGAGGTCCACCTGCTTCTGCCTTCCAAGTTCTGGGATTAAAGGCACCCAGTGAATCCTTTTCTCTTTCAAACATTTTATGTTTGATTTCTGCTATAAACACACCCCTTACTTTGGGAGTTTAGGGAAATGCTCTGTATGTGGTAATGCATTCTGTTACATGAAGTTTCCTCGTCATTACTGTTTTTTAATTTGGCAAACGTGTGGGATGTCCCGTGTGGGATGTCCATTAGCAGATCCACTGGCTTTGGTGTCTTGGATTCCCTATGTTAATGCTTACAATGAATTTGTTTATTTTAAAACAAGGTCTTCTGCAGCCCAGGGGGCTCATTTTAATACCTGGTTATTTGTTTTCTTACTAAGGGGGCTGTCTGGGCTCCTTCCATATTTTGGGTATTATAACCCCATATTGCAAATATTTTCTCCTGTTCATAGATTGTCCTTTCATTCTGTTGATTTTATCTTTGGCTCTGCAGAATCTTTTTATCCTTGTGTCGCCTTGCCCGATTCTGTTTTTGCTGTCTGTATTCTTCACAACATACCCCCAAATGATCACCCAGACCCATACCAACAGTCTCTCTTCCCTTCGTTATTTTCACAGGATAGGATCTTTATGTTTAATTCTGTAATCCACTGTGACTTTATTTTGTACATGAAATGAGCTAAGAATCCTGGCATCTCAAGTATGTGGATTTTACCTAAGTAATCCTTTTTAGTCTTTTTAAGTGGGTGTCTAAATTTTCTTTGTTTTTCTCCTCTGCTACTGTGTATTCTTTAATGAGGCTTGAACCCTCTCAAAGTTATTTTCCTTTGTGGTTAGCTGACTATCTTCTGTCCACCAGGCTCTGTCTGTCTGTTTGTTTGTTTGGTGGGGATGGGAAAAAAGGCTGGTATTCTGTACCCTACCACCTCCGCAGCAGCTCCCGCTAGAAGGACCTGGGGGACATGCAGTGTTACACTAAAGAATGGTTTTATTTTTTTTTTTCTCTAAGAACATAATAATCCAATCTTTAACTAAGAATGTTTGTTGTTGACTAACAATTAAGTCATTTCTATTATTTACTAACCACTGGTGTTCGAAGATTGATCTCAAACTATCTAAGGATTCTGTTCACAATAATCTGACATTTATAGTAAAGTACTAAAAGTGATTACAAATAAGGGGAAATCACTTGCAAATTTATGAAGTTGACTGCCTAAGGAGGTTTATTTTTAAGAAACTAGATCTCCATGTTGATGTTTAACACACACAATTAATTCATTAACTAGTTAATTAAGGCCCAGCAAAATGGCTCAGTGGATAAGGGGCTTGTTGCTAAGCCTGACAATCTGAGTTCGAGACTTGGGACCCACATGGCGGAAGGAGAGAAGTAACTCCTGCAAGTTGTGTCCCTCTCCAGTCAAATAAATAAATGTAATAAATAAGCAAAAATTTTTGGTATTATATATATATATATATATAAAAGTAGACAATTTCAAGATAAGTTAAAAATAAAAATCCTGAACACTAATTTATCAGTGAGCTTTCTTTCATTTATTTGTTTATTTTTCTGACAGACTTCCCAGAGGTGGAAAGGAATTCACATTGGATAAGATAAACTGCCCAGGTCTAGGTGGGTAATTTCAAATTTTTGTCAAATATAAGACTCACTCAATTTTCCTATAAAATGTCAAGCAGGTGGTGGTGGTGCATGTCTTTAATCCCAGTAATCAGGGAGGCAGAGGACAGTGGATCTCTGTGAGTTCGAGGCCACCCTGGTCTATAGAGTGAGTTCCAGGACGGCCAGAGCTATACAGAGAAATCCTGTCTTGAAACCACCACCTCCACCGCCCCCCCCAAAAAAAAGAAGAAGAAGAGGAAGAGGAAGGAGGAGGAGGAGGAGGAGGAGGTGGATAGTAAATCAAAAGTGTAGAACTTTAGATGGAAAAAGAAAAAAAAATAGAGTACGTATTTAAAGCAATATGTACAAAATAATACTTGTGTGGCTTTTGGGATAAGGAACTGCTAACCCCCAGAAGAAGACATTTCTGGAGACAATTAGGGCACCCACAGTAATAAAGATACAATTCTTTAAATATGATACTTATGCTATCTGTTCAGATTAGGCTTATATCAATTTCCCGTTAGAAAATGAAGTGTTTATGCAAGATGGAATTTCCATCTTTTCTTCCACATGGAACTAAACTTGTTTACAAATCCCAGCTAAAGGAAGCAAAGGAACATCCTGATTGGCTACCCTTTCTTCTCAGCTGGACATTGCACACATCTACGGAATGTATCTATGTGAACAGCAGCCTGTTGCAGTCAGGAAGCAATATCTCAGAAGGAGCTTTCGTTAAACAATACTCCATTTTCTGGACTTTATGATGAAGTCAAGGCAAAATTTAGATGTCTTCTCTTTCCTAACTAAACTCTATAATTCATAAAACTAAGCCTGTAAAGTCAGTTTACAATGTGATCAGTGTGTTGGATTCAACGTGACTGCAAAATATTACACTCGACAAAACGGACGCCGCTGTGAACACGTGCCAGCGGCTCTTGCAATTACCAGGCAAGAAAACTGGTAATGAATTCTTTTAAGGTGGAATTCGAGTCTCATGATTGAATGTTGCCCATTATTGGAGTTCAAAGGCAACTATCTCTAGAATTGTTCTTTTAATGCTTGTTGGATGGTTTTCCTTGTTCTTTTCTTGTAGGCACACAATTGTTGTCTTGATCTTGTGATAAAAAAGCTTCTGTGGGTCTTTGTAGTAAGCCCAGTTGGCTTGGTAACATGGCTGTAGTCAGAATTCCAAAGTGGAGAAACAAAGGCTTAGAAATGACTGCCTGAGAAACAGCTTGTTCAGGACTGTGGGAATCTTTCCCTGGCTTGTGGAACCAATGGAATCTTCATTAGCTCCACATTCACCCAGAAGCAGCCTGCCCCTCCCCCTCCACCCCCTTTCTTGCTCTTTTGTTTTTTTTTCAAAACTGGGGTTTTTACCACACACATACACACACGCACACACACACACACATACACATATAAACACAATGTGATAAGTTCTTCTATCATCAGTTCCTACCCGAAATTCTCCACGTGCTAGAACATTCTTCGAGGCATAGTTCTAAAAGAACAGCCCTGGTTTATTCAAGCTTCCATTTATTTCCGTAAGAGGGTGTGTCAAAGGGCAAGGCTTTACTTACAGGGAGAAAACAAAAAAAACAAGAAACAAAAACAAAACAAAACAAAACAAAACAACCGGCTGCCTTCAGGCCTAATTGAATGGCGATTGTTGTGTCTTCCTTTGTGTGGTAATGTTCCTCCCTCCAACTTTATTAAATAAACAAATACAGTGCAGAGTGACCATTTTAGACCACCGCATCCAAAGCATCCAGTCTGAACTGACGCAGATTTCAGTGAGATGCATTTGACCGTTAGACCTCCTAACAGAAAGAGAAAACAATAATTTAAACTAGTTTTCCTTCCTGGCACTAAGGGTGTCCTCAGCACACTATGTCAGGAATTTTCCTTTGTGTGTCTAAATAATGGAAGATGAATTCAGCAGAGTTCGCATAAATACTCGAATCACAACGACGCTCTCTCAGCAGGGGGTCATGGAAGGATGGGGAGCCCTGGATAAAATGCTTTAAAAAAGCAAGAACCATTCAAGTCTCTCTCTCTCTCTCTCTCTCTCTCTCTCTCTCTCTCTCTCTCTCTCTCTCACACACACACACACACACACACACACACACACACACACACAAAACCAGGACAGTCATAACAACAGCTGCGTCCCCAACCTCAGCAAACCAGGAAACTGCTCGGTGCTTTTTTGAGAGGGGGACTGAATGGTCTTTCTTTCTTCTTTATTTCCCACCATTGTTTGGGGAGAAATACCCAGAAACTGTAAAAGATGAAGCTGAGAACTGAGGGGACAGAAGGATTCTAAGTACCGCTGAGGGAGAAAAAGTCAAAGGAGAGGCAGAAAGTAGGAATGTTTTAGAACTCCAGTTCAGGCTTGCCCGTGAGCTGGGCGCTCTGGAGGGCGAACACACATTCCTTCCAGAGAGTTTCAACAATCCTTGTTCAAAACTGATGGAAGATTCTAACCAAAACGCAGCCAGGAACACACATAGCCAAGGGTCACTTTGATTTTTCCATAATCCTTGTCACCTCCTAAATTTTCTCCTGAAATTCATAGACCCTTAATATTGTGCCACAGAAATTTAACGTGGTGTGGGCTCCGGAGTCGCAGGTTATAGCCTTTAATGAGCAGCTCATGGTTCACTGCAAGAAGGAAAGGCAGTAATGAGTGGGAGGGGATCACACCTTTTTCCTTTGGTGGTTAGGATCCTAATGGGTCTGATGATTGTCAAGGAGCTCAGCCCTCAGTCTAAACTGTATCAACACAAAGCAGACAGTCTTTGCCACGCCTACCTTCTCCTTTCTACCAAACTTCCTAAAGGGCTGGTATTACGTTTTGAATTGTGTATGTATTTGTTAATGCTCGTTTGATTACTTCCTGAAAATAGGCACAAAGAGATGTGCCAACATAGCAAGAAAAATGCATCACACATGTAAGTAGCTAATTAATTGAAATTAATTAATTAATATTTGGGTTGTGTTTGTTTCTTGAGACAGGATAGCTTTATGTAGCCCCAGTGGAACTGGAACTTGCTGTGTAGGCCAGGCCAGCCTCAAATTTGGAGTGAGCCTCATACCTCAGGCTGCTAAGTACGTGTTAGGATTACAGGCATGTGCCACGATGATGGGCTAAATATACTTTTTTTTTGGTTTTCTAAGACAGGGTTTCTCTGTGTAGCCCTTGTTAGAATTTCTAGCCACTCCCCCAGCTACATGAGCATGCATGCGCTGTCCAGTAGCCAGGCAAGATGCTTAGTCATCCTAGGGTCTTACACCCTACATAATCCGTGTGCTTTGTGATCACGTAATCATGCAGCATGCTTGGCCCATATGCACATGGGCAGCGCGGCGGGGGGCGGGGGCGTGGCTTATAAAAGCGGGTTCCACCTATTCCTTCCCTCTCTTCCTGTGCAGTCATTCCATAGGCCCTATGCACACCTTTTCTATTCCCTTCCTTTAATAAACTCTTACAGCGGGTTTTGTTGTGCCTCACGGCTTCTTTCGAATGGTAAACAGTGCCTCTTTATAAATAATAGCCCTGGCTGTCCTGGAACTCATTCTGTAGACCAGGCTGGCCTTGAGTTCAGAACTCAGAGATCCTCCTGTCTCTACCTCCTGAGTGCTGGGATTAAAGATGTGTACCACCACTGATTGGCAATTAAATATCCTCTTTAATAAAATACTGTAAAAGGTCTTTCTTTGGACTGCCAACTCCCAAATAATGACATAAAGACTTCCTATTAAGTATGAAAGTTTGGCCTTAACTTAAACTTGTTCCCAACTAGCTCTTAAAACTTAAATTAACCCATTTATATTAATTTATGTTCTGCCACGTGGCTAGTTACCTCTCCTCAATACTGGATGTCTGACTTCCTACAAGTCTGGCTGGCGAATCTCCTGCACCTCAGATTCTTTCCCAGAGTTCCTATCTCTCTCTAGAAGTCTGGTCTACTCTCCTCTCTAGCTATTGGTTATTCAGCTCTTTATTGAACCAATCAGAAGATGCCTTAGGCAAGTGAGGAAAGATAGAGCTACATCTTCACACAGCATACAAAAAAAGGTTATCTTAACAAAATACCTTTCCTCAGTCTTCTACCTTCCTGATGTTGCCTTATTTTCTAATGGAGCTCTAAACATCACTTGGCATACCTTCATATTGATTTAATTACATATTTTTTTCTATTAGAATATAAGATGAGAAGATCTGTTTCGTTAACTGAACTATTTCACCGCCACGTGACTTGGTACCTTTCCTCAGTTCTGCCTTGTCATCTTGCTTCCTCTGTGTCTGGCTGGTGACTCCTGTGCTGTGGCATAATGCTTTTGTACACTGGTTTAATAAAAAGCTGATTGGCCAGTAGCCAGGCAGGAAGTATTGGCAGGATAAGCAGACAAGGAGAATTCTGGGAAGAGGAAGGCTGAGTCAGGAGACGCCAGCCTGCTGTCCAGGGAGCAGCATGTAATGGCGCACAGGTAAAGCCATGGAACATGTGGCGACATATAGATGAACAGAAATGGGCTGAGTTTAAGTGTAAGTGCTAGTCAGTAGTTAGCCTGAGCTAATGGCCAAGCAGTTATAATTAATATAAGCCTCTGTGTGTTTACTTGAAGGACACGAATGGGAGAGATTTGTCCAGACCGACAGGTTGGGACATAGGAAATCTTCTGGCTACACTCCTGACTCAGCCTTTCTCTTCCCAGAATTCTCTTTGTCTGCTTATCCCACCTATGCTTCCTGCCTGGCTACTGGTCAATCAACATTTTATTTATCAACCAATCAAAGCAGCACACATTCACAGCATATAGAACGGCAATCCACAGCAGGTTATCTTATACATATAAACCAGTTCTACTCTATGAGGTTCAGCTTGGCTCCTCCAACTGTAGAATAACCATTTGCAGATCTATTACTAGATTGCCCAAGTCCCGTGTGTTATGCCCAGATCAAGGGGACCCCCAAAAGACCACCAGGGAGACCGAATCCCGTATATAAAACAAAGAGCCTTCATTATCTTCAAACTCCGGGACTTGATCTCTCTGTCTGTCCAAGGCAGCAGTGAGAGCAGAGAACCCTGAGGTCAGGTGTGGTGGGGTTTTTATCATAGCAGAGGTTGGGGTGAGGGGATTTCCAGGGTTCAGGACCCTGATTGGCTGACATTTGTCTAGGGGTATAGGGAATGTTTGTAATGTCAGGTATTTCCTCTTAAATGCAGGCCCCACTGGGTAGGGTCAGCTTATGGCTCTTCCTGGGTCTAGGTGTTGCCTGCCAGAAGCTGTGTCTGGGCCTCAGGTATTTCCCTTTAGACGCAGGCCCCACTGGGTGAGGTCTGCCAGAACCTGTGTCTGGGCCTCTATGCCTGTCACGGCAGCTGTGTGGTCAAGCTGTTTTGGGGCCCCTCGACACGGTGCTTGGATTCTCCTCTAAACCAGCTTAACTTCCTAGTTATCTCCATACTTGATTCATGACTGAAATATAATCCCTCACTTACATTTATTTCATTTTTGTATAAGAGCCATGATTGTGTCTGTTTTCAAACTTTCTTATTAACAAGTCTGGAAATGTGCTTCTCAATTGAATGAGATGTATTTTGTCAAAACGTGTACCGCTGGCCACTTCATGTCCTAGAGTCTGCTTGTTCCTTAGATGAACTAATATCTGAGAAGTACAATGGTATATCAGTAAGAGAGAGAGAGAGAGCAAGAAGAAGAGAAGGAGAGGAAGAAGAGTCACCAGGCTAAGAAAACATAATGGGGAATAGCGGCTATTAACCCCTCCAGACTGCGTGGTGTAGACATTGCTTTAGAAGTTGGCCTTTCCTCAGGAATCCTGAATCAATATCCATTCTAAGATGATGTTTGTGTTTACAGGCCAGTGCCAATTAGGTCTGACACTTTGTTAGAACTCTCGAAGTGAGAAAAATCTTTAGATTTAGGGGAATTAAAAAGTATTTGAAAAAGATCAATTAGCTGCTAGAATCGGTTGAGAGACGAAAATAGTACAAGGGGAAATACGTTGTAGGGCAAGTGTTTTTTAAAGGTCTGATAGGTAATTAGAGATAGGTATGTGTTAGCTTAAGCAGTATGTTCTAATGCTAATGGGAGGGGATAAAGGTGAGGATAACGTTGCAACCATCCAATGAAACTTCCACGATGTCAAAGATTTGCTGTCTGGAGATCTGATGCACAAATGTCTGGATGTTGTGGGAACACATAAAAAGTCACGTGCCATTGAGGATATGCAGTGCTTGACGCTTGGACAGAATAGAATAAAGCGACATAAAACACCAGCAAGACAACCAAATTTATTGTCACTGAGCAGACCAGCCATTGCCATTGAATGAATTTTTTCCTTTTCTTTCTTTCTTTCTTTCTTTCTTTCTTTCTTTCTTTCTTTCTTTCTTTCTTTCTTTCTTTCTTTCTTTCTTTCTTTCTTTCTTTCTTTCTCTCAC
>CABHPH010135208.1:15550-26532 GCA_902168325.1 Peromyscus nudipes
CTCTCTCTCTCTCTTTCTTCTTCTTCTTCTTCTTCTTCTTCTTCTTCTTCTTCTTCTTCTTCTTCTTCTTCTTCTTCTTCTTCTTCTTCTTCTTCTTCTTTTTCCGAGAAAGGGTTTCTCTGTGTAGCTTCCCGCCTTTCCTGGAACGCACTCTGTAGACCAGGCTAACCTGGAACTCACAGAGATCCACCTGCCTCTGCCTCCAGAGTGCTGGGATTGAAGGAGTGTGCCACCATGCCCGGTGCCATTGAATAGATTTTGAGCACCATGCAATGACCAACCATAGTGAACAGGTAGAAGCTTGTACCTCAGGAAGGGACTTTACCCCCAGGACTGGAGACACAGCAGGGTCTTGTACTGATAGGAGTCAGGAAAGCATCCTCACTCTTTTGTTGGTTGCCCCGTAGGCATTTTAGGTATTTTTGTTCTCCTGTCAGAAGTGACTAGCTCACTAAAATGAAATAGCTTTTGCTTTTTTTCTTAAATGAAAAAAAAGTAACAAAACTCTTTGAAGGCAGTTTTTTTTTAAAGTATTATTTTTTATGTGTATGTGTTTTGCCTGCATGTATGTGTGTGTAGCGCATGTATGTGTGTGTAGTGCATGCATGCCCAGTTCCCAAAGAGCCAGAGGAGAGCCCTGGATCTCCTGGAAGTCAAGGAAACAATGGTTATGAACTGCCTTGGGGGTGCTGGGAATTGAATCCAAGTCCATCTGCAAGAGCAGTAAGTGTTCTTAACTTCTGAGCCATCTCTGTAGCTTCCTTTGCAGGTATTGATGACACACATTTTTAGGATGTTTATTGATGAGGCCAGGCCTATATTTTACATTTCTGAGTTTAAGATACAAACGTAAAGTTGATGCAGGGAGAATCAAACAGCATAAACAATAATTCTCTTTGAGTAACAAATCACTTTATGCAATACAGTTTTCATTTTCTTGGTAGACAGTATATCAGCCACAGTACGTGGATATATGTTCATTCATAGTGTTTGGAATGGACCAGAAAGACTGGAGACAGAAATGGAATATCTAGACATATTTGTTACCATGTCAGTTGGTTTTGTCTTATGAAAGCCAGAAACACATATTTTGGAGCAAAGGTAAGGCAGTTCTTTATGTTCATATTAATTTGGGGTTTAGGTACCTGCTTCCATAGTGTGTCTATGTGTACACAGCTTTGTTTATTGTGTAATCCCTTATTCAAAAGGTATTAAATCCACCCAGGGTTTCGCTTTGTGATGTCTATTGATTTTCTCTTTAGTCCTACATTTTAACTTGACCTTCTCTGCTGGAAGGTTTATAAAATGTTAATAGGATAAGCATGACAAAGACAATGAACCAACTATCAAAATGGGTGTGGGTGGGTATGAAGCAAATTAAAAACCCATTGTGTTAAGTGATCTCAAGAAGTTCTCCTTTCTGGTCTCACCGTGGCTACCAGAGGATACTTCTGTCATACTCAAGTTTGTTTATGGCTCTGGTCTACTGCTTCTAACCTACTTCATTTATTAGTCACATAAACAATTTTGCAATATTCTACCCCAGTGAGATCAACAGAATAGTCTATCTACCCCACTCAATATTCAGAGCAGCCCTGTCTATTTAAATTCAAATGTATTATTTGCCATGTTTCTGGGTTGGGCAACTCTGTGCTCACAGATGGTTAAGCCTAACCTAAATCTTACGAACACAGTCCTGAAATGTGTTTCCTATATTTTCTTTGAGTAAAAAAAAAAGCATCATTATTTGTCCTTAACCTCATATTAAGCTCCAGCTTCTATAATCAAAACTATAGGATCAACCATCCCTTTTCACTCTTATAGTAGCATACATGCTTATCTGCTGAAGTCCCTCAGCAGACTCGTGACAGTTGACATTATTCACATATAAAGATCAACTGAGGCTTTGCTTTCTCATGGAGAACAATTCAGAACATGGTTCTGAATCGGTGCTTGTTATTGCAGTCAATGACAATGACAATGGTTGTTCACAATCAAAGTAGTCAAAAATATCAAGTTTAGGAATTAGACCACACGATTTCTCACAACTCAGTTTTCGAGTGAAAAGCACTATGATTTCAGCCAATTTTCTTCAAATAGTGTTCTCTATTCAAAACTAGGAATTCCTTGGTGTATTCTTATGACATTCAAAGCTTGAGAAAGAGTGCTCCGGTTAGAAAGCGTAGTTCCCTCCTGTATTCCATGTGAAATTGCTTGTGAGGCAGCCTCCCTTCTGAATCCACTTCCCACAAACCATTCTGAGGGCCCAACCCTCACCCTTCGCCACCAACGAATATTCTTTTCTGTAAGAGACACCACACGGACTGTTAACACAGCGAAACAATTAATCTTCATTGGGCAATTTTCATGATTCTACAATTAGAGAAAGCCATGTTTCCCCCTCTATCAACTCAGATCCTCATTGGCATCTCAGTGCTAAGACAAAAGTGGGGGAAAAGGAAGAGATTCTCTGTATTTTCATTTTGAGAATGTCATATTACCAGAATCTACAAAGCAAACACAGATAATGTCACCAGTGTGAGTTGACACATGATGTAACCAGTGGCTGTGCAAAAATTCCAGCCCGCGAGCACTAAAATAGGCTAATTTCATCTTTCCCAGCTGCCTGCCTTTCAATTCTTTATCTCAGCTATCAGGGCTGAATAAATTTCATCTCCCACACTACAAGGAATGAGCAGGCAATGACTTATGAAACACGGAGACGGAGTTAAGACAGAATTAGAATACAATTTTAATGAGACAGAGCTGCAAAAGTAGAAGTGTTGCCCCTTTGACAGACTTGGCAAAATATCCAATATGATTTCAAAGGCTCTTTCCGTTCTACAAAGAAACTGTCAAATATTAAAATAAAAATGAAAAAAAAATCCAACACCCAGAGCTCTGAAGACTTCTTTAGGGGCAGATTGTTAATGTGATTATAAGCTAAAAAAAATATAGTTATTAGAGAAGTCACTTAAGAGGAAGAGCAAATGTGACTTAAAATGTAAACGTGTTAAGTGTAAATACTTCCTGGAAAACAAACATCTTTGGTTTCTCTGGAAAGGTAACATTGTTGGGAAACATCTAAAACAGAGGACTGTTTTCTTTGTTCCACTTAGTTCGAAGGCTATAAAATAGTATTATTTTTGGCTTTAACATATCCTGAAAACAAGCTGAAATAAGCTGGTGTAAAAATAAGATAACCTCCACAAGCTTTTCTTTCTATTATTTTTTTATTGAATACAGTAGGAAACACCTAGCTGAGCAGGACCCACAGAGGGTAGCGGTCCTTGGCTAAGAAAGGTGTGCACCCAAAATCAAAGCATTTATGTTCACACTTAAAAAAACCATCAGAGCCCAGGCCAGATGTGGTGGCTCTTGCCTTGAATCCCAGCACTCAAGGAGCAGAGGCAAGTGGATCTCTGGGAGTTTGAAGCCAGCCTGGTCTACCTAGAGAGATTTCAGGACAGCTGGGACTACATAATACTGTTAAATAAATAAAATAAAATAAAATCATGTGGGGCTAGCTAGATGGATCAGTGGCCACTTGCAACTAAGTTCAACACCATGAGGTCCATTTCCAGGAGAGAACTGACTCCACAAAGTTGTCTTCTGACATCCACATGAATGTCCTAGCACTCACACATGTATATACCTCCTCCATCTCTTTCTTTCTTTATTTTTATGTGCATTGGTGTTTTGACTGTGTCAAGGTGTCAGGTCCCCTGGAACTGTAGTTAAAGACAGTTGTTAGCCATCACGTGGGTGCTTGGAATTGAACCTGGGTCCTCTGGAAGAGCAGTCAGTGCTCTTAACCACTGAGCCAAGGCTCCAGTCCCCTTCTCCAACTCTCTTAATAAATAATTAAATAAATGTAAGATTTTTTTTTAAAGAAATCATGGGGTACTTATTCCATAAAAAGCTGAGTGCCATAAGTCATGACTAGAATACTGGACTCCTGTCTTTCCAGACAAGATGAAATACTGTGTGGGGAATCACAATGAGCCGTTTAGGAAAGCTGCATCCATCCTTTGACTAAAGCCCATTCTTCTAGACATCCTCCATTAGTAACGGGAGTCTTTTCTGCCTGCCTCTCCCTCCCCCTCCTTTCCTTTCCCCCCCCCCCACGGTTTCAGTCTTTCAGTGATTACTTCCTGTCGGTGTTTCTAGTGCATAAAACATCTGCAATTTGCTTCAGGCACTCAGTATTTATAGGGTGGCTCACAGCAGGTGCCACTTAGAAAAAAGCCCCTGTGAGCATGAGTGCTCAAGTATTATCCCCTGACCCAAGGGTCACCCTGCACTGGCTACCCCATCAGCACGTCCACAACTGATAAACGGTGCTTGTCTGGTTGGCCAAACTTTGTATGAAATGATGAGCATATCTGTGTTTCTTTACAAAGATATATGTGTGCTTTCAAAGCTGTATGTAGATATCTAATTCTGTAAGCAAACCACACACACACACACACACACACACACACACACACACACACACCCCTAGTACTTTTCTAGGTTATTAGGCAGCCACTGTGTGCCCTTGGGCTCCCAGGCCCCAAATTCACTTCCTAGACTTTGAAGTCTGGGTCCCTTAGAGTGGGATGAGATTTCCTGGACAACCAACAATGTTGGGGAAGCTTTGTTTTGTGAAAATAAATTTGATAGCCGCGAGGCCTGTAAACGTAGTTTACTTTTAACACCCAGTAATGCTGACCCAAAAGAGGTGTGCTGTGTTTTCCCCATAAATGCCCCATTCTGTAAATAACACAGAAACTCAGTTAAAGGGGTTTAATGGAGTTAATTATAGTTTGTGAGCCTCTCCAGCTTCCCACCCTCTTTTCCTTTTAACCCCAGAGAGTTATTATTTCCCAGCACCGTTCCCCTGGAACACCAGAGTTTGCTCAGTCAGGACCTTCACTTTTTCCTGTGGTTGTCCACATACCTCCTTCAGCTGCCTGCAGGAACTTACTGTGAAAATCAACTCTGAGAAGCCCAGGAACTACAAGACAAACTGAGAGTTTCAAAACTGTTTTCTCAAGTATCACAAACCAGTCACGTTTTGGTGTTTTTAAGACAAGCCTTCGGAAGTCCCAACTAAACTGGTTAAAAGAAACTAATACATTATATTATATTATATTATATTATATTATATTATATTGTATTGTATTGTATTGTATTGTATTGTATTGTATTGTATTGTATTATATTATATTATATATGAAAGAGTGGCAAAAGGAGATGAAATATGAAGCTGTCATTGTCTACCATGCTGTTCACTGACTAAACATGGGTGGGAAGGTCTCATTATTGGTTTCTGTGCATTCAAGATTACTTACGACATTGTTTCCTTGGTAATAAGTAACATAAATGTAACCAAGCTCTCAATATTGCATATACTAATAAGGGAAGACCTGGTGTGTTAAGTACTGAAATCTGAGAAAAATTTAAGACTCTTGTTCACAAAAGTCAGAGGTGAACTTCAGACCGGCTCTGAACTTAGAGGATGGAGAGCACCCTGTGACTTCACTCCCTGTGTCTGTGGTTGACACATCCCATCCATCCATTCTCTATCAGCTCCTTCTTCTAGTTCAGTGTTTCACTTATTTTTGTTTTATTTACTTAGGGCTTGGTCTCATGTAGCCCAGGCTGGCCTGGAACTCCCAGTGTAGCCAAGGATGACTTTGACCTTTTCATTGTCCCAAATCCTAGGAGTACAGGGGTGTGCCTCCTCACCTGGTTCATGTGGTGCTGGGATGGAACCAAAGGCTTTGCGTGCTGTACTAATTCACAAACACACACACACACACACACACACACACACACACACACACACACACACACACACACGAGACCCATCTTAAGCATTTTAATTTTCCATAATTCTGTAGTGTTAAACATATTCCAATTGTTTCGTGTGGCAGATTTCCCATTTTTTTTTTAAATCTGAGGAAACTGAGGTTTTAAACTTATCTGATTAAATTTCACTTGGTCAATTTAAAAATATTTAACTATTTTTGTTTTCTTTTGGGACAGGGTTTCTACTTTGTAGCCCAGGCTGGCCTCAAGCTTATATATAACCCAGGCTTGCCTGGAGCTCTTAATCCTCTTATTTAGTCTCTGAAGTGCTGGGATGGTGTGGAATATTAGTGGACAATGAGTTACATTTGTTTATACTGTGGAATATTTGTTTAATGATGCAAAGATGTGTTGCATTCTTTTATATTGCATTTATTTAACTCTGTGAAGCTGTGTTACTTTGCCTGTCTAAAACACCGGATTGGTCTAATAAAGAATTGAATGACCAAGAGCAAGGCAGGAAAAAGGATAGGTGGGGCTGGTAGGCAGAGAGAATAAATAAGAGAAAAAGGAGAAGAGGAGGATGCCAGGGGTCAGCCACCCAGGGACATAGTGAGGCATGGAGTAAGAAGGAGAGAAAGGTATATAGAATAAAGAAAGGTAAAAGCCCAGAAGCAGAAGGTAGATGGGATAATTTAAGTTAAGAAAGCTGGCTAGAAACAAGCCAAGCTAAGGCTGGGCATTCATAAGTAAGAATAAGTCTCTGTGTATTTATTTGGGAGCTGGTTGGAGGGCCCCCACAGAGCAAAGAATAAGAAAAACCAAGTACACTGGCGTTGTAGGCATGCACCACCATCCCTGACTGATGATATATATATATATATTTTTTTGGTTTTTCGAAACAGGGTTTCTCTGTGTAGCTTTGCGCCTTTCCTAGAACTCGCTTTGGAGACCAGGCTGGCCTCAAACTCACAGAGATCCACCTGCCTCTGCCTCCCGAGTGCTGGGATTAAAGGCGTGCGCCACCACCGCCCGGCCTGATGATATTTTTAATTATTAGGTTTTGTCTAGCTTCAGATGTGGTGATACAGAAATACGTATATGATAATCATTACACTTCCTCTATGAGACAACTATTTCTCATCAAAAACACCTATGTCCACAAATGTGGTACATAAAATGCTCATTTTCTGCTACACATAACATTAATGGTGAGTAATCACCCAGAAAATAGGGAGTTTAAAGATCGTCCTCCACCATAAGATGCTGGATGAATATGTTTTAAATCCCGAGCTCTGATTTGGTTACAAATGGAAGAGGGCAGAATGTATAAAGATAGTTTCTCCAGGAAGCTGATTATGTTGGAGACAACTAGATTACACGCTTTTCGCACACAAAGCGACTCCTGAAATACTGTCTGGATAATTGAGGTCAAAGTGATTCTTTGGAGTCGAATCTAGCACGTCTCTGCCTCATTTGGAAAGTTTAGGCGCAGCCACACTGTTGTAGGAGGGAGACTTATTTTATTTGAGTAGTTACGACTTAGTCCATTAATTGTCGCACAACTAGCGTATCTGAAGTCACAAGATGTAAAAAGGAGTTGATACTGAAGACGGGAGGTTTCCTCCAAGACCTTGACTCTGAGATGGGAATGGACCTTGGTGGTAGACGACCTGCTTGGGATAAACAAGGCCGTGCTCAACCCCCAGCACTATGAGAACAAACAAAAAGAAATCCTTAGTTTTTCCTACACATGGCCACAGTCCTGTTCATCTGATGAGTGGATGTCCATTTAAGCTAGAAATAGAAAAACCAAGGTCAAAGTGCCTGGCATTGCTGATTCTTTTCTTCCTGAATGATCACTAAGTGCTTTTCTTTCTTCTTTATTCCCTATGTATAAATAAAACGGGTTTTTAAAAGGCGTGACATGCCTCTCTCTCTCTCTCTCTCTCTGTGTGTGTGTGTGTGTGTGTGTGTGTAGATGTCAATGGACAGCTGTGGGAGTCAATTCATTCTCCCCAACATATGAGTCAGGGATTAAACTCAGGTTATGAAGCTTGGTGGCAATTGCTTTGACCCACTGAACCATCTCAACAGCCCATATTGTGTTCCTTATAGTCCAATCATCTTGACAAGTGAAGGTCACTTTACTTCAAACCCCCAAATGTTCTCATCCCTAGGAGACTGGGACATTATTAATATTTTGTCAAGAATAACTCACGGAGGATGAAGTCTTTCTTGGGTAAAATGAAAGGTACCTTCTACTGTGCACCATGAAAGGGATTCTGTGTGTCTTCCACAGAGTTGCGGATCAGCTGTCTGCTTCCTCTCGGTGTGAACTCCCGATTGATGCACCAGCTGTGAGCAGGGTTTGAAAGTTATCTCAAAAATGGCAACATAAGATCCTGCTTTCAGAGCAGGCAAAACCAAGCTCCAAGAGCAGAGATCACTCTTCACTTGGACAGACTGTTGTGGGGAAAGGAAGTGTCATTGAAGAGAGTAGAAGAAGTGAGACAGGAAGGCTTTCCTGGGATTGTGACCCACAGCCCCAAGTGGTAACTCCACATAAAGATTTTCTTTTTTATCCATTGGCTTAAAGACAAATCAGGACATTAAGAGCAAAACAAGTAGAAGACTATTTCTATCTGAAGTTAGTGTCATCTGTGTAACTGGATTTTATTTGGTTCATGATATTAATTAGAAATACTTTTTCGACATCTCTTGGCCTGATAGGAGTAAGTGTATGGCAGAGAACTCTGTCTAATACAGTCACCCAGCAGAGTTTCAATTAAACAGCCTTTGCTCATACTCACCCCTCAGTCATGCTCAGGGATGAAAGGCAGTCATTTTTCCCCTGAGAGAGTGGCTTTATTTCCTTTGTTATTCTTAGCTTCTGAACATGTGAACACTTCAACATCCTTTGCTTTTTGTCTTGCTAACTTAAGTCATTAAGAAACACTATAGCTGGGCAGTGGTGGGGCACATCTTTAATCCCAGCACTCGGGAGGGAGAGTCAGGCAGATCTCTATGAGTTCAAGGCCAGCCTGGTCTACAGAGGGAGATCCAGGACAGGCACCAAAACAACACGTGAAACCCTGTCTTGGGGGTGGGGGTGGAGTGGGGTGAGGTGAGGGGGTAAGGGTGGGAAAGGAAGAAACACTGTATATAAGGAATTTTATTTTGTGTTACATTGTAGCAAAGCTGTTGACAGGTCCATAGGAGTCCCTTGAACAGGCACACTCTCAGACATGGAAACATTATCATGACCGAAATGATGGGGCCTGGACATCAGATAGGCCCTAATAGCTGGCCACAAGACAACAGTCCATCCGCACACACTAGCTCTCTATGCCCAGAGGCACTAGCTCAGCACTGTGTGGAAGAGTGTGCCATGAAGTCCCAGGCCGTTAATGGGACAGTGGTGCTCCATCCCTGATGTGGACATCATCTGCCCCCGGGCAGAGGGCAGCATATTCTTCTCAGCTATTAAGCAGAGATGGTCCCTGGTGAACTTTAAGACAAGTTGGGAAAGCCTTTGCAGATAGGCAGTGTTCCTTTTGAAAACCCATCTTGCTAAATTCAGTTTACTCTAGACTTTTCTTTGAACCTCAGAGTCCCTCCCCAGGTGTGGGCTGGACAGTTAGACTGTGTTTATTCAGTGACTTGAAGTGAAGAAGACGAATTTCCAAAGACTCAATTGTTTAAATAAAGATGAGTGGCAGAGCTTGGGATGTGGTGATTGGGTGCCTGTCCGAGGGATAATTTCGAATGAAGTGTGGTGTAAGCCAATCTCTACTCATCCTAGTTTCTACTCTTTTTCAACACCGATGGGCATCCGTGGCAAACAGATTAATGTCCACGCTGATATACTGGATAGGTCTTTCAATTAGTTGGTACCTCACAGAACAAGTCTCGCGGGAGGCTGTGTGTCATCATTTATGGTCTACACCTTGGAGCCTCTGAAGACTCCGAGCCTCTCAGAAAAATGGCCCTCTTCCCTCTTGCTTCAAATTTGCTGGCAATAGGCTGGCTAACAGTGCGCTGCTCAGTCAAAGACAGAGTGCGGGTCTAGAGGGACTCAAAATGGCTCTGTCGTTTTCTAGATGACAGCCTCTATTTTCCACTGGCTTTGGCACACGTGCCATCATCCATCTCTGTCAGGAAGACCCTGGCTGATCTGGTGGCTAGAAGCGCTTTTGTTAGAAAAACACGTGACCACAGTTCATCAGTCTTCTGAGAGAGTTGTTGATTTTGTTAAACTAAGTTTAAACTCCACTGTGGCTTCCTGAGATGACATCTATTTTTATTAGATAGTGTCATGATTATTTATACCGTCCACAAAGCCTAGAAAAGTAGAAAAAGGCAAGTTTAATCAGCTGATGGGGTGGAAATGAAACTAAGGGATGTAATACAATGGGGGTGCGCTTGCTAATTTCATTTTATTTATGGCCGTACTTAATCAAGAAATGACTTGCTATAAAGGATAGCGGTGGAAAATAAAACCAAATTCAAAGGGCAGGCAAGATGGCTCAGTGGGTAAAGGCACCTGCTGCCAAGCGAAACCCGAGTTCCTGAGTTCTGTCCCTCGGTCCCACGTGATAGAAAGAGGGATTCTACTACTGAAGGTTGTTCCCTCACTTCTGCATGAATGCCAGAGCAACACACACTCTCTCTCTCTCTCTCTCTCTCTGTCTCTGTCTCTCTCTCTCCCTCTCTCTCTCTCTCTCTCTCTCTCTCCCCCCCCCCCCTCCCCCTCCCCCCCCCCCCCCCCCCCCCCTCTCTCTCTCTCTCTCTCTCTCTCTCACACACACACACACACACACACACACACGCACACACAAAATAAATATTTAAAAAACATCATAACTTGTGTTTCACAACAAACAATGGTATGCCTTTAAAAAATTGTAACTCCACCTGGGGATGGTGATGCCTGACTTTAATCCCAACACCCAGGAAGCAGAGACAGGTGGATCTCTGTGAGTTGGAAGCTAGTCTGTTCTAAATAGTGAATTCCAGGTCAGCCAGGGCTTCGTAGAGAGATGCTGTTTCAAACAAACAAACCAACAAACAAAAATTTATAAATCACTGTGTTATGACTTACAAAGTGCTATCAAATACCAAATAACAATCTGAAATGTCCTTGATTCAAATTCAGTTTGAAGAATGAATTTTTATTCATATTG
>CABHPH010135209.1:0-68322 GCA_902168325.1 Peromyscus nudipes
AAAAAAAAAAAAATTCAACCGCAAAATGAGCTCCAATGTTCCAGACTCCACCCATTTTGCTGCATCAGAACGTGTACCTTTTTATAAACAGCCGGTAGTACAGGCCCTGGCATCATTCAACTGCTGAGATGAGTAACGAAGGAGTCACCTATGCAGAACTGAATGTGGTGAAGGACCCAAGGAACCAGAAAAGGAAACCGAGGGGCACTCGCAGCTCCATTTCAGTAACTGAGCAGGAAATCACCTATGCGGAATTCAGCTTTCAAAATGCTCCTCAACAAGAGCGTCCCCCAATCTCCAGGGACTGCTGCTGCAAAGGTGAGACACTGAATGAACCCTCACTGTAACTACTCTAGGATGCCAGGGGCATGAAAAGATGGGCACAGAGGTGGCAATGGCCTCCTTGTGAGGACTGGAGCTCTAACTTGACCCATTCTTTTATAATTTGTGAGCGTGGATTTTACTCTGTTGCAAGAATTTAAGGATCATTCTGTTGTGAGTTATTGCCTACAGACGATAACGGTGTAGAGGACCTGGGCTCAGAGTTTGTCTGTTTGACTCGCTGTGTATGTGGTTCTGTGTGTGCAAACCTCATGAACAGCCACCCTTTTCATCCCTTGCATTTCTTTCTGCAGGTTTTCCATCTCCTCCAGAAAAACTCGTCACTGGGATCCTGGGCATCATCGGCTTTGCCTTAATGGTCGCTGTGGTTATAATTACTACAGTTGCCACACCACGTAAGCATGTTTTTAAAAGATTATAAAGGCACTCTCCACTTTAAAGCCTGGGAGTGCCTTTCAAAACTTGTGATCAAGAACAGCCACCTAGGGAACATGCATGGGACCAAATTAGGCCCTCTGAATGCAGGTGACAGTTATGTGGCTAGATCTTTTGGGGAAGCCCCTGACAGTGGGACCAGGACTTATCCTGGGTGCATGAAATGACTTTTTGGAACACATTCCTAGGGTGGGACACCTTGCTCAGCTTTGACACAGGGGGGAAGGGCTTGGTCCTGCCTCAACTTAGTATGTCAGACTTTGTTGACTCCCAAGGGAGACCTTACCCTCTCTGAGGAGTGGATAGGGGTGGAATTGGGGGAGGTGGAGGGTGGGAGAAGGGGAGGGAGAGAGAACTGGGATTGGTATGTAAAATAAAAAAAACTTTTTTTTAAAGATAAGAAATTTTTTAAAAAATGTTTATCTGAAAAAAAACAAAAAGAACAGTAGCTTTTAATTTAAAATTTGAAATATGTATTTGGATCAAATGTGGAATGGTTATTTTTGTCAATATATATATATATATCAGAGCAATTATATAAAATGTTCACTTTTGATTTTATCAATGATTTCATAACTCAACATAGTTTAGAACCTTGGAAACTCTTTACTGAGATGTGGAAACTGTTTAGAAAGTGATTTTTTCATAGGTTATATGGTAAAAGATGTTGAAATTTGGTCTTTCATTAAAGTAGTTTTCACCATATTATTTTTTGACAATTTAAATTGTATTCCATTGTACCCCAATTAAAACAGTACATCAGCTTCAGACTAAGAAACTAAAATTGTTACAATATTTTGTATGTTTATTTTCATAAGAATTATTTTAACTCTCCAGATCCTGAAGCAAAGGCCCAGATCAACTCCTCCCTGACTAGAAGCCAGACAGGTACACCATGCTTGTCAAAGTTCTGATGCTTGTACATATTATATTTTGTGTCTGACTAAAGCTATGCAAAGGTGATAGTAGATTTCTAGGAAGAAAATAATCTAGAAACATGAACACTACATGTTCATCAGTAAATATTAAGTATGAAAACTTCTTTGTCCCACAATAAGAAATATTCAAATAAAATAACCATAAGAAATTTTTAATAATCAGCTTAATTTTCCTACTGGTGGACTATGATAAGACAGAAATGAACTCACTATTCTAGAATAGAGCTTATGTTCAGTGACTCTGAAAAATGTGTAGGGTAAAGGCTTATTTAGTTTAGATAGACAAATAAACACAGGACCATAGGGCAGACTCTCTTCTTTGTGTGCCTGAGTATACATTTTGTTTATATTTATCAGCCTCTAGGCTGTGTAGATACATATTTTACAAGAATGTTCAAACTTAGGGAAACATTAATTTTTACTATTAAATTCATCTTTTTTCAGTACACTCTTGTGGTCATTGCTCAAAGGAGTGGATATCATATTCCCACAATTGCTATTACATTGGTGTGGAGAAAAAAACCTGGAATGACAGTTTAGTGTCCTGTGCTTCCAAAAACTCTACTCTGCTTTACATAGATAGTGAAGAGGAGCAGGTAAGAAAGAGCTGCTGTGTGTCGATCATTGCTTAAACTTTCTTCCTGTCAATGGGGTGTGTGTAGACCTCATTCATATTCCTATACATGTTTCATGTATTTACAACTCAGCATACTATTTCATTGTTTTATTTTACAATGTTTTATTTATATTCGTGGAGGCTCAGCTACTTAATGATAATGTGGTATCCAGAACACAGAAATTTTGTCCACTACATCAGTCATTTCTTCAATAGCAAACCATAACCTTCCTTCTAAAACTGAACTGGGAGAAACAGCAGAAAAATTGATTTGGGCACAACACCCAGAGAATTTCATGCATAGTTTCTGGAAATTTGTTTTAATCCATGTTATGTTTGTGTTGTTAGAATGAATATCGATTAAATTACACTAATAAATTGCCAAATTCCCCACTAACAGAAAAATAAAGCTTCTAACTATAAACCTTTAAAAGTTAATTAAAATTTTTAGATCAAAACTAAACACATGTGAGTTTGTTGGCAATGTAAGAAGTGTTCTCAACTTTAATAAGTTGATTTGTATTGGTCAATAACTATACTATGACAGATACGTTTTGTTTAAAAAATAATAAGAGCCTTCATACTGATGATAATTCCTTTTTTCTCTGGTAGAACTTTCTGCTCTTTCTCTCATTTGCTTCATGGACTGGAGTCTTTAGGAAGAGCGGAGATCAACTCTGGGTTTGGAAAAAAGACTCAACTTTCAAACCAAAGTAAGTTTTCATGAGTGATGCAATAGACAAGAAAAAAAATTACAAAGAATCCCTCAGTAAAATGGTGTCAGTAAATGAAGTTGAATTATGAGCAGGCAGAATGATGCTTACCTTTGTGAACTGCTCATGTGAATTTGAAGAATGGACTACTTGGCTTTTGTAATAATTGGTCCTTACCACACTTTGTCAACTTGCATGAGATCCTTCTTTTGCACTTGTTTATAAGATGAATTCATTTAGTACATTATCCATATACAGTATATCTGAATTTTGTGTTTCCACCATTGCAGGATAATAGAGCATGTTGAACATAATAACTGTGTCATGCTGTCAGAATCTGGCCTCACAGCAGATGACTGCACAGCTTTGCATATATATCTTTGTGAGCGTAATATCAGCAACTAAAACACCCGCACTTGGAGTCTGCCAGGTATTGTTACATTTCATAACTTGAAAATAGATTTATGTTTGTGTACATCTTAAAGTGAATTTTATTATTTGTTCTAATAATATATATATATATATATATATATATTGGTTTTTTGAGACAGGGTTTCTCTGTGTAGCTTTGCGCCTTTCCTGGAACTCGCTTTGGAGACCAGGCTGGCCTTGAACTCACAGAGATTCGCCTGCCTCTGCCTCCTGAGTGCTGGGATTAAAGGCGTGCGCCACCACCGCCCGGCTTAATAATACATTTTTTTCAAAAACAACCATTGAAGTTGTTTTTGTATCTGAATCATTTTGCTCAAGATACTCTTTATAATATTAAATTTTATAACAGATTACATATACCCCAAGAGAATTTGTGCAGAAGCACTGTTACATTTCAAATTTACCATTCAATGTGCTGTCATAGGACTTTGTAGAATTGTTCTGCTGGAAGCTGCAGATTACAAATTGAGTTTCCTTAGTGCATTTAGGTTACTCATTTACTAACTACATTTCAATATAGATGTGCATACCCTTCCTCCTCCTCTCCCAGTCCCCCCTCCCATTCACTCCTCCTCTGTTTCTGTTGAGAAAAGGCAGGTCTCCCTGGGATATCAACCAAGTATCCCAGGCATATCAAGTTGAAATAACACTAGGCACATTCCCTCCTATTAAGGAAGAATTAGGCAACCAGTATGATGAAAGGGGCCCCAAAAGTAGGCAAAAGTGTCAGAGTCCCACAAGAAGACCAAGCTACACACCTATAACATACGTGCAAAAGGACCTAGGTCAGTCCCATGCAAGCTAAATGATTGTCAGTTCAGTCTCAGTGAGTCCTTGTGAGTTGAGATTAGTTGATTCTATGGTTTTTCTTGTGGTGTCCTTGAACCTTCTGGCTCCTACAATCCTTTCTTCCTTTCTCCAGAACGATTCACGGAGTTCCAACTAGTGTTTGGCTTTGATGGAGGCTCTCTGATGGTGATTATGACAGGCTTCTGTCTATGAGTTTAGCAGAATATTATTAAGAATCATTTCATTGACTTTTTTGGCCGGTCATGTTTGGTTTTATTTTATTTATCCTTTTTATTGTTGTTGTTGTTGTTGTTAATATGAAGTTAAGTATTGTTCTTTCAAGGTCTGGAATAAATTGTGTTGAAATTTTGATGGGGATTACATTGAATCTGTAGATTGCTTTTAGTAGGATAGTCATTTTTACTATGTTAATCCTACTGATCCAAGAGCATGGGAGATCTTTCCATCTTCTGATATCTTCTTCAAAGACTTGAAATTCTTGTCATACAGGTCTTTCAATTGCTTGGTTAGAGTTAGCCCAAGGTATTTTATATTATTTAAAGCTGTCGTGAACGGTGCTGTTTCCTTGATTTCTTTCACAGCCCATCTGTCATTCATATCTATGAGGGCTCCTGACTTTTCATAGTTATACTGTATCCAGTCACCTCGCTGAAGGTGTTTATCAGCTGTAAGAGTTCCCTGGTAGAATTTTTGGGGTCACTTATGTATATGATCATATCATCTACAAATATTAATACTTTTACTTCTTCCTTTCTAATTTGTATTCCCTTGATCTCCTTCAGTTGTCCAACTGCTTTATCTAGAACTTCAAGTACTATATTGAATAGATATGGAGAGAGGGTACAGCCCTGTCTTGTTCCTGATTTTAACAGAATTGCTTTGAGTTTCTCTCTATTTAATTTGTTATTGGATATCAGCTTGCTGAAAATTGCCTTTATTATATTTACATATGTCCCATGTATCCAAGATTTTTATCATGAAAGAGTGTTGGATTTTGTCAAAGATTTTTTTTTTTGCACCTAATGAGATGATCATGTGAGGGTTTTTTTTTTTCAGTTTGTTTATATGGTGGATTACATTGACAGATTTTTGTATGTTGAACATCCCTGCAACTCTGGGATGAAGCCTACTTGATCCTGGTGGATGATCTTTTTGATGTGTTCTTGGATTCAGTTTGCAAGTATTTTATTGAGTATTATTGCTTCCATGTTCATGAGGGAAATTGGTTTGTAATTCTCTTTCTTTGTTGAGTCTTTTTGTGATTTGGGTATCAGAGTGTCTGTGGCCACATGAAATGTGGCAATGTTCCTGAAAATGATATCTTAAATACAGTTTCAATATCTTAGGTCTGTAAAATTTAAAATAAAAAAAATTAAATATAGTCATAAAATATTTACACCTTCTTAATACTTTTTCAGGGGCCTTTAATCAGTTTCATGTGTCTTTTATTTCTTCATTTTATTTTTAAATTCCCTTTCACATTTATATATGTTGTGTGTCTGTGCATGTGTGTGTGTGCGTGCTCACACGTGCATGTGCACACATGCCCATGCCATTGCACATGCACAGAAGTCAGAGGAGAGTTAACAGGGGTTGGTTCTCTCTTCCTGTCATGTGGGAGTCAGGGCTCAAACTCATGTTAAAATGTTTGGTGGCAAACACATTTACCTGCTGAATCATTCCACGACCCTTTGTTTTGTTTTGGAGACAGTGTATCCCTGTATAGAACAAACTTACAGTAAAATGTCACCAGTCATCCTGTCATGCTCTCTCTGAGAGCAGAGGTTTACAGGTGTATGTCACCAAGCTTGGCTTTCTGTCTCTTCAATGAAAATAACTTAAATAATAATTAACAGTTTTTGTTGCAATTTTGTTCTTGGTCATGATTTTGTAAAGTTTATTGTTGTCTACTTTCTGTTTCATTTGTTGAGAATTTCATCTTGTTTTGCTTTTCTGGTTGTAATTTTTTACAGATTCATGTTCACATTAAAAATCTCTCTTCTGTAATATTGCCTTTGAATAAATCAATTTTTGCAAGAGAAATTTTGTTATATTTAATAATTCATAATTATGAAAATCCATAGTGATAATCTGTTTGTCTCATCATTATTTAGAAATATACTTCAGATTTAGAAACTACCTGCTTCAAAACTTTGGTCATTTACTGATTTTTTTTTCAATAAAGTGAAAGGAATTTCAATGATGTTGACACATGACTGTGGTTATAGCTAGTATGACTGAACAACTTATTTTATGTTACATTTATTTTTAAATTAATTTTAACTTAAATAGCTACAGTTTGAATGTCTTATGCAAGCACAGCTAGTGGCTGTAATGGGTACTGTGTAAAGGGCTAAGCTCTAAATACTTTCTAATTAAAAATTTGGAAATAATAGTATAGTTCTGAGGAAATTTTCAATGTGGATCTAAGAACCTAAGCCTTCTGAGCTCACAGCGGTGAGTGTGTGAGTGATATCCTGTGTTTACTATTCGGGTTAGGTATTTCCATAACCTCACAGATTAATATGCTTGCTGAGGTATGATGCAGAAGTATCTAGGTCCTATTCTATTCTATATTAAACTCCTGTCTTCCAAGTCTATGTTTTATTATTTATTCATTTATCTTTATTTACACAATACCTAATGAAATATTATTAATGGTTGGCATGGCAGTTTTGTCATTATTAAATACTCTTCTTCATCTCCAATAATGGTTATTTTCATCTTATGATAGTACACTATTGGTTCATTTTCATTTTTTTACTTTCATCTTTTCTTTTGCTTATGATGAGAGTTTCTTATTAATATAAGAAAGTTGAAATATAAATCCATATTAATTTAACTTGAATATCATTTATATTATATTTAATATGTATTAGATTACTACATTTATAACTTGCTTGCATATATAATTAATTCTAATTTTCACTTAATTTTGAACACTACTATCTCATGAATTCTACTTTTTTTGTTTCTTTGTCTTTTCACAATGTTTTTACTGATCATGTGCCATTACATGAATTTGCTGATTTCTCTTAAATCTGTCAATTTAACTTTAAATATTCTTTAATTTATGTCTCACATTTTACAGTATAATTCTTTACTCATTAAAATCCAATAAATTAGGAAATTTGCTTTTTCAAACAATCAAAAGTTCCAACAACCTTCTACTTTTCCTGTTTATTCTATATTTTCTTTCTGAAATGCTATGATATAATTCCTGATGCTAACAAACTTTTAAATTAGATATATTGCCATCACTATTGCACCCCTTTATGATCTATTTAAGGACATTCAATAATCCCTTCTACTCTTCCTTTTTGTATTTCCAAGACTGTCACTCACAGGAAGAAAAATTTTTCTTTAGAACTTCAAATGTTTCCATTAGTTGTGGTCAAGTGGTGACTCTATTTTTGCTAGTTCCTGAAAAATGAATTACTTTTTCCATCATAGTAAAACATAGATTTACTTCTTTGTTACTCCCAAATTATTCATCTTTGAGTGTCAGCATTCCTCTAGTAAGAGCCAAAGGAAAGTTATTTTAACAGGACTATCCTGAGAGATGGACAATTTGAAAAAAATGCAGCTATTGTTTTAATACAATTAAAAATTTTTTTCCATATATTTAAAAAGATAAAATCTATTATTGCTATATTAAATCATTTGCTTGGTTTTTATATTTTTGTTATATCATTGTCCAAACATAGATTTCATAGAGCTACATGTGAAAGCCCATATCATTATATAAAATAAAAACATGCTCTCTATAATATATATAGATATAGATATGATTATATAATTTAAAAGTCGTTGTCTATATTGGTAATAGATATAACTATATGACACAAGGAAAATGAACATTAATGAATATGGCATGGTTTACAGTATTTCACAGCTTTAAATCTTAATTGTACTAATATGTAAGTGAAATTAATTGAAAATGTATAGCAAACATATACAGAACACATAAAATAAGATTCCATTTATAAAAATAAAGTATAATTGATAGAAATTTAGATAGAATCTTTGTAGGAGTCATGTAGTTCCTTGTGCTCACACATAAGCCCTAGAAAAACCAGGAATGTTAAACTCACAAAGTGTTTGTTCTCTTCAACATGAAGACCTATTTTTCACTGAGAAAGCTGGGATCAGAGGTAGGTAGCCTGGTGACTTTCTCAGTGTCTGTGTGGCCTATAGAACCTATTTTTATTGAAAGATGTCACTTGTACTTTACAAAGAGTTTAGATATAGTCATGTCACTTTTTTCAATGGAAAATGGATTCTTCCCCTATATAGTACATCCTAACCACAATTTCCCTTCCCTCCACTCCTCTTAGCTCTGCCCCCAACCTCCTCTCTCCCACAGATCCACTAACCCTCCATTTTCTCTTCAGAAAAGAGCAGTCATCCAAGAGACAACAGCCAAACAGGACAAAACAATATATAATAAAAGGCAAAAGCTCTCATATCGAAGTTGGACAAGACAACCCAGTGGGAAGATGTCAAGCTGTGATGTGCACATGGGGTTGAGTTAATTACCATTAGAAAGCATTTTTTTCAAAGTTGTACTGTAATTGAATATGCCTAGGACTACTCAAGCTCAAACTCTAGAAGTTTGAACCAACATTGGCTACTGAGTCATGTTGAGCCATGTGGAGCTGAATTTCCATCTTGTTTCCCTCAGACCATTAACCTGCTGGCTGTGGTGATTGCAGAGAACTCCACAATTAGTTACTCAATGAATGACAATGACATTCTTAGGAATGTGTCATTGCAAATTCTCATGTTTGTGTAAACAGACTAGAGAAAATAAGCAAACTGTAGCAGCTGCACTGTCTTCAGCTCAATAATATTGTGGGACGATAGTTATACATGATTCATCATTGACTGGAATATCTTCATTGCTGTTGTTTTGCTTTGTTTGTTGTTTTGCTGGAAATCCTCCCACATACTGGGCAAGTGCTATGCCACTGAGACACAGCCTAAGCCACAGAATGTCTTTATGTGGTCAATAACTATACAGGTTACAATAAACTTTATTTTTGTGGACTTTAGAAAATAAAAACTTAGATTTGTTTGAGCTCAGTCTTCCAGAGGTTCCATGGCTATAAACACCCCTGAAGTGAGAGATAACAGACTCCCCTTTGATTGATGTTGATAATGTCTATTTCATGGGTGAGTCTACTACAACTAACATTTTCAAGCACAAAATACTTGTTTCTTTAAAATTTTAAAGACTTCTCTGAACTATTGAGCCATTCAAAATAAAGAATAGCATCTCATTTTAAAAACTAATGGTAGTAAGTAAAAACATTATAGTGAAATAATCACTATACATATGACAAAAATGCTATTCTGTACCCATGAAGCATCCAGTCATCAAAAATTATCACATATCAAAATTATCATAAAAACCTGAATCATCATTTATAAAATAAAAAGAAAAATGAATACACCTATTCTAATCATTAGGCTCCATAATATTCTAGATATTCTAATTAAGACATTTATGTGGTCTTGCTTCAGATTAGTGTATTTTTACATATGAGCATTTTTTTAATACTGCAAATTGCATGTCAGACAAGGTCTTTACTCCAGATTAATCCTTCAGATGTTTGTTTTGGGGACAGGTCTTACATAGTTTTATTCCTAGAACAAGCATGAATTTATATAGACCAGGCTGTCATTGAGTTTAAGACACCTCTGCCTCAGCTTCCCAAGTAGCTTGGATTATAGCTCTAAACCACTAAACCAGGTGTCCTGATTACTTTTTTATTGTAAACTTGATGGAATCTGGGAAGAGGGAGTATCAGTTGAGGACTTGTCTTGATTAGATTAGGCTTGTGATCACTACTGTGAGAGGTTGTCCTGAGTGATGGCTGATGTGGGCAGCCCCAGCCCCTTGTCTATGGCATCATTCCTAGCCACATAATGCTGGACTGTATTAGAAAGCTAGAGATGGAAGCAGCAAGCAGTGTTCCTCCCTGCTTTCTGCCCCAGTTCCTGCCCTGGCTTTCTTCAGTGATGGATGTGACCTGGAAGGATAGACTGAAACAAATCCTTTCCTTACTTAGTTGCTTTTGGTCAAATGTTTTCTCACAACAACAGAAAAGCCAACCAGAATGCCAGGCTTTCACTCCTTCCTTTAATTTTTACCAGTCTATTGTGTTTCATGGTCCCAAGTATAAATTTTTGTTGAACCCAGACATCTGTTGAAACTTATTTTTATAGTGAGCTACAATTCAAAGTTCTGTGGATATCTGAACTAGATTTTTGCATCTAGCTGCAAAATAAGGAGTATTCACTCCACATCTCACCCAATTGGATGCTCCTAAGCTTTCCATATTATATAAGCTTATAAAAAATGTACGATATTAACGTTTAAAGTACATTTACCTAAAGCATAATTCCTGACACCTCCTGCCACAGAGGTAAAGAGATTACTATGAACTGAATCAGGCCAAGGAACCCAAGGATGAGCACAGGCAATAAAGGGCAGTTGCAGATACAATGCCGTGACTGCATAGGAAGTAGCCTGTCTGGAATTGTGTCCTCAAAGTGCTCCACAGCACCTTGAAGGAAATGACAAGAATATCCATGGCTCAAATAAAATATACACTCACCTTTCTGTGTGAGGATATGCACTTAAATGGTGAGCTGAATTTC
This sequence comes from Peromyscus nudipes, assembly GCA_902168325.1. Lineage (NCBI taxonomy): Eukaryota > Metazoa > Chordata > Mammalia > Rodentia > Cricetidae > Peromyscus > Peromyscus nudipes. The sequence goes on from CABHPH010135209.1 coordinate 10,953, forward strand.
AGACTCATTCACATGTGATAATCCAGCCTTGAAATTTGGTATAGTAAATATAAATGTATATATACATATACTGATATGCTGCTAAAATATCTAGCTTATTACAAAGCACTCATGGAGTAACACATTTATTCCAAAAAGAAAATTACATGTGTGGATGTGGCATTTGGTCCAAGTTTATCTTTTCTATTCCATGCACATGTAACACCCTGTGGAGCTGTCCCCCTCCATCTTTCTCATTGTTTCCTTTCCCCTGCAGAGTTCCTGTTCCTGCAGATGAACTTGGGGCTGGGATCTGAAGAATCATCTGCTCTCTCTAAACGTTCTACTGGGTGGCAACAAACACGGTTATTACTGTAAGAATGTTTTTGGATGATTATAGGGGATGTTTTCATTATGACAGATGAAAGTCTCTGTATATATTTCTCTGTACATAGTCATCAGAGGGCACATTTAATATAGTTTTGTATTTATGTAATTTTAAAATTTGTCAAATGTTTATTCTGAATTTATTAAAAGTACAATAATATAAATATTGCAGTGATTTTTATGTCTATGTATTATTTTGTAACTCAAAGACATGCTTTTGAAACCCTTATAAAGATGCTAATTAATATTTGTAAGTGGTTACATTAACTATTGCAAAGTTTGTTCAGTTTTGAACTTTTAGAAGTATTTAGATATTTTTAATAATTTCTCCCCAAAGGTTCATTTCTGTAATAATTTTTCCACATAAATTAATTTTATTATATATTCTTATATTTTAATATAAAAAGATTTCAAATGAAGAAATTAAAATTCAGATTTGTAGAAATATTAATTATTTCATACAGTCTCTCCTTTTTCCAGCTATTGTAATTAAGAACAGAACATCGCCTCTTCAATAAACCTCAGCAAAGTACACAATAATTTCCAAAGTTACAATATTTGCACAGGTGTTATTTTGTCTTGATCTCAGCCTACTCAAAAGTGATCATGACGTTTAAGGGTAATAAACAATACGAATTAGTCGATGAATCTTCACAAGTAAAGACTTTAGGAAAACATTTATTCATATACAACATAAAAGAAAATTTTTAAAATCAGTATGTCCTTTGGTATAGGTTGCCTCAACTTTGCTACTGTTTCTACATGACAGGATTTAAATAATTGTTCTATTTCAAAAGAGTTATTTTGTGCTGTGGCTTTGGGGTATGTAGAGTAAGTTTTTCTTTTCATTATACGGACACAGATTTAGGAATGTATGCCTGACATTTTTCTGTGCATGTGTGTATTAGTGTGTGTGCTGTTTTATATGTAACAGCCTATAAAAGTACATGATTGCAATTTGTACATGGCTGTGAATCATTCTGTAAATTCAAAGTCATTAAATATAAATTCTGTTACTGGGAGATAATTTCTAATCTTTGTTATGCTATTGCGATACAAAGGAGTTGTTAACATCTTACAATAGTTGTCACATTAGTGTAGAAAGAAAAATTTGAATTGACAGTTTGATTTCCTGCTCACATAATAACTCTTTAGCTTTATAGGCTTGGGGAGTAGATTAATGGCTAACATACTTGATGAGCATGGCTGCGGACCAGCGTTTGGATCTCCAGCAACCATATACATTCTTGACAGGTGTGGTCACAGCAGGTAATATCAGAGTGTGGGAGGCAGACATTAGAGATTATTAGAATAAGCTGGGCAGCTAGAGCAGCCATGCCAGTGAGTTCTGGGGTCAGCCAGAGAACCTGCCTCAATGTAGAAGATATAGAGCAATCAATTTTCTCACCTTTGTGACATAAACAAGTTGTGGGCATAGGAGTCCTTCATTCATGATCTGAAAATAGTCAATTATACCTCAGCAATATAAAAACATAAATGAAATACTATGAAATAAAAAAAGGAAATATATATTCACAGACTTGTAAATAAGTAAAGAAACACATGTACAAGAATATGGAAAAGTTTTAGTACTACAATATTGACAGATAGGAAATAAAGATTCTTCTCAGTGGCAGATAAAACCTTCAAATATGATCATAATAAAGGCCATAAAACAAACCTTAAAATATTGAGATAATTCTTCTGTGTCACATAGATGAGAATTTTTGATTTAGTTTATTTACTACATAGTTATATTTGAATTTGTGTCGTTTAAAACTAAACATTCCAAACTCTGTCCCAGTTGCCTGCCAGCAGGCAGGGCACCTGGGGAAGCTCCCTCCCACCAAGACCCCCCACCAGACCCTACAATCTACACACCCTGCTCCCATATCCATCTGTCTGAGAACCCAGCCACTTCCTGAGGCATGGAAACCAAACCACCAGCTCTCATTGGAACAAGAGTAACCTCCTGAGACAGGGAATCTACCATCCCTCATTAGACCAAGAGTGGCTTTCTGAGATGTAGAACATGCCACCTCTCATTGGACCAAGAGAGGCTTCCTGAAACACAGAATCTGTCATCTTTGACTGGACCAAGAGCCCTGATAAGACCAAGAGCAGTTCTGTGAGTCACAGAATCAACAAGCTTGGGTTGACCCAAGAGCAGCTCCCTGAGACACAGACACAACAAGAACAGAGTGGAACAATAGCAACTCGCTGAGACACAGGCACCTCTTATACTTATTAGACGATGAGATGGGCAGACATCAAGGCAAAATTACATACAACAACATAAAGAGCAATACAGCATCACCAGAACCTAGTCCTCCTCCAACAGCAAGACCTGAACATCACAATGTAGAAAAAGCAGAAGAAAGCAACCTCAAGAATAGCATCATGAAGATGCTAGAGGCCTTTCAAGAAAAAATGAAATTGAGGAAAAGACAAACAAAAAATTGGAAGAAATCAATAAATCCCTTAAAGAAACCAAGAAAACCATGAAAAAGCAATTAAACATGTGAGGGAAACAGTTCAAGACAATGAAGAAGACACAAACAGAGGGAATGCTAGAAATAGAAAATCTGAGTAAATGAACAGGAAAAACAGATGCAAGCATAACCAACAGAGTACAAGAGATGGAAGAGAGAATCTCTGGTGTAGAGGATACAATAGAGGAAATAGACTCATCAATCAAAGAAAATACCAAAGTCAAAAGCCATAACACAAAACATCCAGGAAATCAGGGACACCATGAAAAGGCCAAATCTAAGAATAATAGGGATAGAAGAAGGAGAAGAATACCAACTCAAAGGCACAGAAAATATATTGAACAAGATCATAGAAGAAAACTTTCCCAACTTAAGGAAGGAAATACCTATGAAGATACAAGAAGCCTACAGAACACCAAACAGACTAGACCCGCCCAAAAAGTCCCCTCGCCACATAATAATCAAACAACTAAACCTACAAAATAAAGAAAGAATATTAAGAGCAGCAAAGGAAAAAGGCCAAGTGACTTATAAAGGCAGACTCATCATAATAACACCTGATTTCTCAATGGAGACTTTGAAAGCCAGAAGGACATGGATAGATGTAATGCAGACACTAAGAGACCATGGATGCCAGCCTAGACTAATATACCCAGCAAAACTTTCAGACACCATAGACAGAGTGCACAAGACATTCCAAGACAAAACCAGATTTAAACAATACCTATTCACAAATCCAGCCCTACAGAAAGCACTAGAAGGAAAATTCCAACCTAAGGAAGTCAGATACACCCACAAAAACACAGGCAATAGATAACCCCATAGCAGTAAATCCCAAAGAAGAGAAATACACACAAACTACCACCAAAAGATAACAGGAACTAACAATCACTGGTCATTAGTATCCCTTAATATCAATGGACTTAATTCACCTATAAAAAGACACAGGCTAACAGAATGGATACGAAAGCAGGACCCATCTTTCTGCTGCATACAAGAAACACACTTCAATTTCAAAGATAGACACTACCTCAGAATAAAAGGCTAAGAAAACTGTTACCAATCAAATGGTCTTAAGAAGCAAGCGGGTGTAGCCATCCTAATACCCAATAAAATAGACTTCAAACTAAAATCAATCAAAAGAGATCAAGAAGGACATTACATACTAATGACAGGAAAGATCCATCAAGTTTCAATTCTGAATATTTATGCCCCAAACACAAGGGCACACACATATGTAAAAGAAACATTACTAAAGCTTAAATCACACATAAAACCCCACACATTAATAGTGGGAGACTTCAACACCCCTCTCTCACCACTGGACAGATCTGCCAAATTGAAACTTAACAGAGAAATAAGGGGCTTAACTGAGGTTATGACTCAAACGGACTTAATTGATATCTACAGGACATTCCATCCTACCAAAAAAGAATATACCTTATTCTCAGCACCCTTCTTTAAAATTGATCACATACTCAGTCACAAAGCAAACCTCAACAGATACAAAAAAAATTGGAGTAACTTCCTATATTCTATCAGACCACCATGGTTTAAAGTTAGATTTCAACAACAACAAAAATTACAGAAAGCCTACAATCTCATGGAAACTGAATAATGCTTAACTGAATCACCAATGGGTCAAGGAAGAAATAAAGAAAGAAATTAAAGACTTCCTAGAGATCAATGAAAACGAGTATACTACATACCCAAACTTATGGGACACTATGAAAGCAGTGCTAAGAGGAAAATTCAAAGCACTAATTGCCCACATAAAGAAGTTGGAGAAATCTCACACTAGTGACTTAACAACACACCTGAAAGCTCTAGAACAGGAAGAAGCAAACTCAACCAGTAGGAATAGATGCCAGGAAATAATCAAATTGAGAGCTGAAATCAATAAAATAGAAACAAAGAGAACAATACAAAGAATCAATGAAACAAAGAGTTGGTTCTTTGAGAAAATCAACAAAATAGACAAGCCCTTATCCAGACTAGCCAAAAGGCAGAAAGAGAGCATCCAAATTAGCAAAATCAGAAATGAAAAAGGAGACATAACATCTGACAATGAGGAAATCCAGAGAATCATCAAGTCATACTTCAGAAACCTGTACTCCACAAAACTGGAAAATCTAAAAGAAATAGACAATTTTCTGGATAGGTACCACATACCTAAGTTAAATCAAGACCAGATGAACTATCTAAATAGAACAATAACCCCTAAGGAAATAGAAACAGTCATTAAAATCTCCCAACCAAAAAAAGCCCAGGACCAGATGGTTTCAATGCAGAATCCTACCAGATCTTCAAGGAAGAGTTAGTACCAATACTCTTTAAATTGTTCCACACAATAGAAAGAGAAGGAACATTATCAAACTCCTTCTATGAGACTACAGTTACTCTGATTCCCAAGCCAAACAAAGAAGCAACAAAGAAAGAAAATTACAGAACAAACTCCCTCATGAAGATTGATGCAAAAATACTCAATAAAATATTGGTGAACAGACTCCAGTAACACATCAAAACAATTATCCACCATGATCAAGTAGGCTTTATCCCAGAGATGCAAGGTTGGATCAAAATATGTAAGTCTGTCAAAATAATGCACCATATAAACAAACTGAAAGAAAAAAACCACATGATCATTTCATTAGATGCTGAAAACGCCTTTGACAAAATTCAACACCCCTTCATGATAAAGGTCTTGAAGAGATCAGGAATACAGAGAACACACCTAAACATAATAAAGAAATTTACAGAAAGTCAACAGTCAACATCAAAGTAAGTAGAGAGAAACTCAAAGCGATTCCACTAAAATCAGGAATAAGACAAGGCTGTCCACTCTCCCCATATTTATCCAATATAGTACTAGAAGTTCTAGCTAGAGCAATAAGACAACAAAAGGAGATAAAGGGGATACAAATTGGAAAGGAAGAAGTCAAACTTTCACCATTTGCAGATGACATGATAGTATACATAAGTGACCCCAAAAATTTGACCAAGGAACTCTTAGAGCTGATAAACACCTTCAGTAATGTGGCAGGATACAAGATTAACTCAAAAAAATCAGTAGCCTTCCTATATACAAATGACAAATGGGCTCAGAAAGAAATCAAAGAAACATCACCCTTTACAATAGCCACAAATAATATAAAATACCTTGGGGTAACTCTAACTAAGGAAGCGAAGGACCTATATGACAAGAACTTTAAGTCCCTGAAGAAAGAAATTGAAGAAGATATCAGAAAATGGAAAGATCTCCCATGCTCATGGATAGGCAGGATTAACATAGTAAAAATGGCAATCTTATCAAAAGCAATCTACAGATTCAATGCAATCCCCATCAAAATTCTGACACAGACCTGGCAAGACCTTCACAGACCTGGCAAGAACCATACTTAACTTTATATGGAAAAACAAAAAACCCAGTATAGCCAAAAGAATCCTGTACAATAAAACAACCTCTGGAGGCATCACGATCCCTGACCTCAAGCTCTACTATAGAGCTACAGTAATAAAAACAGCTTGGTACTGGCATAAAAACTGACATGTAGACCAATGGAACTGAACTGAAGACCCTGACATTAACCCACACACCTATTAACACCTAGTTTTTGACAAAGAAGCCAAAACTGTACAATGGAAAAAAGAAAGCATCTTCAAAAATTGTACTGGCATAACTGCATGTCAACATGTATAAGATTGCAAATAGATCCATATCTGTCACCGTGCACAAAACTTAAGTCCAAGTGGATCAAAGATCTCAACATAAATCCAGTTATTCTGAACCTGATAGAAGAGAAAGTAGGAAGTAGTCTTGAATGCACTGACTCCAGTGATCACTTCCTAAATAAAACACCAGTAGCACAGACACTGAGAGCAACAATTAATAAATGGGACCTCTTGAAACTGAGAAGCTTTTGCAGGGCAAAGGACACTGTCAATAAGACAAAAATGACAACCTACAGAATGGGAAAAGATCTTCACCAACCCCACATCTGACAGAGGGCTGATATCCAGAATATTCAAAGAACTCAAGAAACTAGACATCAAAATATCAAACAGTCCAATTAAAAGATGGACTATGGAGATAAACAGAGAATTCTAAACAGAAGAAGCTAAAATGGCTGAAAGACATTAAGAAATAGCTCAACATCCTTAGTCATCAGGGAAATGCAAATTAAAATGACTCTGAGATGCCATCTTACACCTGTCAGAATGGTTAAGATCAAAAACACTGAAGACAGCTTATGTTGGAGAGGATGTGAAGCAAGGGGAACACTCTTACACTATTGGTGGGAATGCAAACTGGTACAGCCACTTTGGAAATCAGTATGGTGCTTTCTCAGAAAATTGGGAATCAATCTCCCTTAAGACCCAGCTATAACATTCTTGGGTATATACCCAAGGAATGCTCAATCATACCACAAGGACACATGCTTAACTATGTTCATAGCAGCATTATTTGTAATAGCCAGAACCTGGAAACAACCTAGATGCCCTTCAACTGAAGAATGGATAAAGAAAATGTGGTACATATACACAATGGAGTACTACTCAGCAGAGAAAAACAATGACATTATGAGGTTTGCAGGCAAATGGATGGAACTAGAAAATATCATCCTGAGTGAGGTAACCCAGACCCAGAAAGACAAACATGGTATGTACTCACTCATAAGTGGATACTATATGTAAAGCAAAGGATAACCAGACTGCAACTCACAGCTCCAGGGAGGCTAGCAAGTAAAGAGGACCCTAGGAAAGACACAGGGATCACCCAACAACAGAGAAATGGATGAGATCTACATGAGCAAACTGGACGTGGTGGGGTGCTTAATGAAGGGCAAGGGTCGGGAGAAAGAGAGCTTAGGGGAGCGGGAGGTCCCAGCTGGATCAGGAACAGAGTGGGAGAACAAGGAAAGAGATACCACAATAAATGAAGACACCATGGGAATAGGAAGAATCAGAGTGCTAGAGTGGTCCCCAGGAATCTCCAAAGATGACTCCACTATAGACTACTGGCAATGGTTGAGAGAGTGACTGAGCTGACCTACTCTGGTGATCTGATGGTCGAACACCCTAAATGTCATGATAGAATTCTCATCCAGTGACTGATGGAAGCAGATGCAGAAATCCATGGCCAAGCCCCAAGTGGAGCTCCATGACTCCAATCAACGAGAGAGAGAGGAGGGATCATATGAGCAAGAGATATCGAGACCATGATTAGAAAAAGTACAGAGACAACTAGCCAAACTAGTGGAAACACATGAACTGTGAACTAATAGCTGAGGATCCCCCATGGAACTGGACTAGGCCCTCTGGATAAGTGAGACAGTTGTTTAGCTTGAACTGTTTGGGGGGCCCCCAGGCAGTGAGACCTGGACCTGTCCTTAGTGCATGAGCCAGCTTTTTTGGAACCTAGTGCCTATGCTGAGACACTTTGCTCAGCCTTGGTGCAGGGAGGAGGGGATTGGACATGCCCCAAACTGAAGGTACCAGGCTCTGCTGACTCCCCTGGGGAGACATTGCCTTGGAGGAGGTGGGAATGGGGTGTTGGGGGGGAGGATGGGGAGGGAGGCTGGGGGGGAGGCTGGGGGGTGGGAAGATGGAGGACAAGGGAATCCATGGTTGATATGTAAAATGAATAGAAAATCTCCTAATTAAAAAAACAACTAAATATTCCTATTAAAATATAGACAGAAACATTAAGAGTAAATAGTTGAATAATATAAGTACTTATCTAATATTCTAACTTCTGTCATACTGACACAGTATAACATTGATAATATTCAATAATATTTTACCGACTAAACATAATTATTTTCATTAAAGGAATTCTAAACAAAATTTTGTTTTTGAAAATGAAACAAAATGTAGTCACTTCAAGAATGGTAACAAAAATGTTACATGACATTTTTGTGGGGTTTTACACAAGTCATTAGAACTTGAAAAATGTATTGATTACACTAACATCAAGTTAATCTCAGTTGATAATGTTACTATGAGTTTTATCATGTTTTCATGATTTTTCCATATGTGTGATACAATATGGCTATGAGGAGGAAAATGTATATAATATCATTTATACTTGATGTGGCAGCCTCCAGCAGAGAAAGAGAAAGAGAGAGAGAGAATCAAAAATCTACCCAAGGAAACACGCAAACAACCCTAGCTATTGCCAAAGCTACTGATGGCTTTCTACTAATTGACAGTGAGGCTTTATTTCTGAAAACAACACACACAGAACTCATTGAACATGAAGAAGTTGGGCTGGTTCCTATGTAGAGACTTCACTTCTACTGACTAGTGTTCATGATACTAGAAGATACTGCTTGCTACTACAGAAGAAAAGTAAACACCAACCCAGCTAAAAGGGTGACCTGCTTGCAAGATATTCTGGTGCAAATAGTGGCATAAAGCTTGTGCGAATAACCAACCAATGTCTCATTGGATTCAAGGCTCATTCCATGAGATGGAACCAATACACGAAGCTGCTTGATGGCCAGGAGCATGAGACTAGCTAAACCAGAGACCTAAGGGAAAACCAAACACTAGTGTTCTGCTAAAAGACAGAGCAATAAAATGACTCATAAATGACATTCTGCTATGCTCATAGATCAGCGTTTTGCTCAGCCATCATCAGGTAATCTTCTCTTTGCATCAGATGAGAACAAATACAGAGACCCACCATCTGGACAATGTGCAGAGTGTGAGAGACCTTGGAACACTCGGTCCTGAACAGGATATTTCCATCAAATCTCTCCAGTCAGGGATCAGGGAACTCTGCAAAGAGAAGACAAAAAGAGTGTAAGAGCCAGAGTAGATGGAGGACACCAAAGAATCAAGGCCATCCAGATGCAACAGGCCATGCACACATATGAACTCACAGAGACTGTGGCAGCATGCTCAGGGCCTGCCTGGGGCTGCACAAGATAGAACACTAGAACTGACGGGAGAAGCGGACACATGACCCCTTCCTAACCCAAAGGCTACCTCTAATTTGTGGTCACTTATAAATGAAAATTTAATTTTCTTGAAGGGAATCACACTGAGGAAACAAACCATTCTTAACAAAGCCCCATTCTCAGCTGTCGATGGCTAATACAAAACAAACTCAACAGCACCTTTGGAAGTTCTTTGTCTCATAATATTAAGTCAGGTTTAGTTTTTTCTTTGTTTTGTTGTTTTATTTTTTAATTTATAGGTTCTTTTGCTTATATACTATGGCTTCCGGTTTTGAGTTTTTATGGGATTCCTGTGTGTGTGATTAAAGTGTGTATCTCTGTGTCTATATGCACTTAATGTGCTTTTTCTTTGGCTCTTTTTCTTCTTTGGTTTTTTTCTCCTATTATGTTTTGTTTGTTTTTATTTATATTATGTTATTATTACTCCTTAGATGCCTGTTTGTTTTCTAAGGAGAGACAAATAGTGTGTGGATTCAGATGGGAGGGAAGATGTAGAGGAACTGGAAGGTGTAGAGGGAGGGGAAGCTGTAATCAGAATATATTATATGAAAAAGTCTTTTTCAGTAGAAGAGAAAACCCTCAAAGAATCTCTTGTAAGAGGAAGCTTGGTGATTAATTTTCTCACCTTTCTAGAACACATAGCAGTTCTTGTGAGATACTCAGAAAATGACAAACTACACAGCCCACTTAGTTGACCACTATGTCCTTTCAACAAGAACCCAAAGTGACCTCCATTGTAAAGGTGTGATGAGAAAAACTGATTTCAAAATCAGTCAAGTGTGAGAATTTCCTGTTCAACCTTCAGTGACACGTTGGTGAGAAATCTCCTTTTCCACTCTTGACTCACTCAGAGCCTCACGGGGCAGCCTGTTCAGTTCACCATCATTGTTGTCCGAGATTTCTGTGACTGACTTTCATCTTTTGGTGCTCAGCTCCCACAGGCCTCCTGTGAACTCCACTCTCACTGCAGGAGACCTTTCTTTCTGGCAACAGAGGGAGCTTGTCACTGCTCCCTTGTCTCCACCAGCCCAGTCAGTTGAGGGGACACTGCAAATGCTACATGTGGAGCCACTGAGGAAGAGCTCTGCTGCAGGGAATCAAACTGGGATGTGGATGCCTCTAAACAACTTGGATAAATCCAAGTGCATGGGACATACTGGAGGATTGTCTCAAGGTTCTGTCCTTGTTGTCTGTGGAGAGTCAGTCACCCACTTGTGTTCGTCTTTCTTTATCAATATAATTAAACCTACAACCTCCAGAGACCTGATGATGAAGTGTGGATTTTAAGTGTTGCAATTTGTGCTCTGTGAATCTTTGGATAACAAAGTATTGATTTATCCCAGAGGGCACGATTGAGAGCTTCACATGCTAATCTGGGTATTAACTGCCTTACATGCTCTATATTATATCTACTTGAACTTAGATTTTAGAAGAATAGGCAGAGTTATTAAATTCCAAATGCTAATAACCATTTAACAGTCACATGTTATTTTTTTTTTTTTTTTGGTTTTTTCGAGACAGGGTTTCTCTGTGTAGCTTTGTGCCTTTCCTGGAACTCACTTGGTATCCCAGGCTGGCCTCGAACTCACAAAGATCCACCTGGCTCTGCCTCCCGAGTGCTGGGATTAAAGGCGTGCACCACCACCGCCCGGCAACAGTCACATGTTATAAGGCTCAAAGCCAGAATTAATTCTAGATTTATTTTTTTAACTATAACACGTGAGTTCAAAGCCCAAGGTAAAATTAGGTATTTCAACTGTACAAAAGCTCCAGTTCTCCAGGCTCCTCCTTTCATGACTGCATCAGGATGTGTAGCTTCTTAAGTAGAATCAACATAGCACATGTCACTGGGCTGTAGTGTGAGTCATGAGTCATTTGCTCAAAACTGAAAATGCCTCAGGACCCAGGGAAGCAGCAGAGGAAACCAAGGGGCACTTGCAGCTCCATTTCAGTAACCCAGCAGGAAATCAGCTGATGGAGTTCAGCCTTCAAAATGCTTCCCAGAAGCATGTCGAGATCAGCAGGCACTGCCACTGCAAAAGTAAGGCACTGGATGGACCTTTCAGTGTAACTGCTCTGGGGTGCCAGCTGGCATGCAGTCGGGAATGGGCTCCTTACTGGAAGGGAATGAAGCTCTAACTTAGCCAATGGTGTTATAATTTAAGATGTGAGCACAGTTTTCATTCAGACATTGTTGTAAGAATGTATGATCATTGTGTTCACTGAAAATGCAATGATATTGTCTACAGACCGATTACAGCATAGAGGAGGTCCTGGGGGCTGAGTTTCATCTGATTCTCTGAGCTCTCTTCTGTATAAACCCTGTGAACATCTCTGTCCGTTTTCTCTCTCATCACTTCATTTATCTCTGCAGATTTTTTATCACCTCCAGAGAAGCTCATCTCTGGGATCCTGGGCATCATCTGGTTTGCCTTATTGGTCGCCTTGGTGATAACGACCAGAGTTGTCTCTCCATGTAAGCATGCTCTTGAAAGATTATAAGGCAGCTTTCCTCTTTAATAACAAAGCATCTTTCAATGCTCCTTCCTAGTAAGGAAAAATAGCTTTTACTTTCAAGTACATATATGGATTAAGTATAGAATGGTTGTTCTAATTTTGTCAAAGTTATAAATAACAGGGTATTATAATATATTTGTTTTTAAGTATAGCGATTATGACTTTATAATTCAACAATACAATTTAGAATACTTTACTAACAGAAAAAAATTAAGTTTTGAAAGTGCCCCCCTCCAGTGGGTTGTACTGCGAAGATGCTGAATTTTAGGATTTCATTGAACTGATTTTCTCCAAAGTTTTCACCATATTATTCATAATATAGCAGTTGCAATTGTATTCTGTATTACCCTAATTCAAATAGAACATAAATTTCAAACTAAGGTATTAAAATTGTTATGACTATTTAGATGTCAAATTTACTAAGAATTACTTTAACTCTCCAGCTACTGAAGCAAAGGAGAAGATCCACTTCTTCCTGATTACAAATTAGAAAGGTACACCTCGGTTGTACAAGTTCTGATGCTTGTACACATTATATGCTGTGCCTAACTTGAGCCTTGCAATGACAGTAATATATATCTGGGAAGAGAATAATCTGGAGACATGAACAATAAATTCTCATAAATCAACATTAAAGGATGAAAATCCCTTTTGTCGTGAAATAAATAATCATGTAAAATAACCATTCAACAGTTTTGATAATTGGCTTAAGTTTCCTATTGACAAACTATGATGCCTCATAAATGAATTCTGTCTTTTAGAATAGAGGTTGTATTCAGTGATTCTGAAGAAAAATTTGGGGAGAGAATTTGGTTTTGGTTTATATTCTTTATATGGACTTGAGTGTGTTTGAGTGTGCATTTTGTTTTTTATGAACCAGATTCTGGGGTGCATAGCTATATTTTATACACGGATGTTCAAAACTATGCAAACATGTAAATTAATTTTCATTATTAAATTCATATTGCTTCTATGAGGGGAGGGGCTTGGTCCTGCCTCACTTAGTATGTCAGACTTTGTTGACTCTCCAAGGGAGGCCATAACCTCTCTGAAGAGTGAATGGGGATGGGATTGGGGAGGGGCTGAAGAAGGGAAGGGAGGGGGAACTGGGATAGGTATGTAAAATGAAAAAAAAACTTTTTTTAAATAAATAAAATAAAAAATGTTTAGCAGAAAAAAGAACAAGCAGAAAGAACAGCAGCTTTTAATTTAAATTTTGAAGTATATATTTGGATTAAATGCGGAATGGTTATTATGATTTTTGTCAATATCATATATATCAGAGCAATTATATGAAATGTTTACTTTTGACTTTATCAATGATTTCATAACTCAACATAGTTTAGAACCTTGGAAACTCTTTACTTAGATTCTGTTTTGAAAGAGATTTTTCCTTAGGTTATATGATAAAAAATGTTGAAATTTGGTCTTTCATTAAAGTAGTTTTCACCATTTTAGTTTTTGACAATTTCAATTATATTCCACTGTACCCCAATTAAAATAGTACATCAGCTTCAGACTAAGAAACTAAAATTGTTACAATATTTCCATGTTTATTTTCATAAGAATTATTTTAACTCTCCAGATTCTGAAGCAAAAGCACAAATCAACTCCTCCCTGACTAGAACCCAGAAAGGTAAACCTCGCTTGTCAAAGTTCTGATGCTTGTACATATTATATTCTGTGTCTGACTAAAGCTATGCAAAGGTGATAATAGATTTCTAGGGGAAAAATCTAGAAACGTGAACACTACATGTTCCTCAGTAAATATTAAGTATGAAAACTTCTTTGTCCCACAATAAGAAATATTCAAATAAAATAACCATAAGAAATTTTTAATAATCAGCTTAATTTTCCTACTGGTGGACTATGATAAGACAGAAATGAACTCACTATTCTAGAATAGAGCTTATGTTCAGTGACTCTGAAAAAATGTGTAGGGTAAAGGCTTATTTAGTTTAGATAGACAAATAAGCACAGGACCATAGGGCAGACTCTTTTCTTTGTGTGCTTGAGTATACATTTTGTTTATATTTATCAGCCTCTAGACTGTGTAGATACATATTTTACATGGATGTTCAAAACTAGGAAAACATTAATTTTCACTATTAAATTCATCTTTCTTCAGTACACTCTTGTGGTCATTGTTCAAAGGAGTGGATATCATATTCCCACAATTGCTATTACATTGGTGTGGAGAAAAAAACTTGGAATGACAGTTTAGTGTCCTGCGCTTCCAAAAACTCTACTCTGCTTTACATAGATAGTGAAGAGGAGCAGGTAAGTGTAGCTAGAGTTTTCCTACCGGGCCCACAGTCAGGACAAATCTCTCTCACCCGCCAGTCCCACAGCCGCTCAGACCCAACCAAGTAAACACAGAGACTTATATTGTTTACAAACTGTATGGCCGTGGCAGGCTTCTTGCTAACTGTTCTTATATCTAAATTAATCCATTTCTATAAATCTATACCTTGCCACATGGCTTGTGGCTTACCGGCATCTTCACATGCTGCTTGTCATGGTGGCGGCTGGCAGTGTCTCTTCAGCCTTCCACTTCCCAGAATTCTCTCCTCCTTGTCCCGCCTATACTTCTTCCTGCCTGACCACTGGCCAATCAGTGTTTTATTTATTGACCAATAAGCAACATGTTTGACATACAGACCATCCCACAGCAGGTAAGAGTGGTCATTTGTTGCTTGACCTTTCTTTCTGTCAATGGGATGTGTGTAGACCTCATTCACATTCCTATACATGTTTCATGTATTTACAACTCAGTATGCTATTTCATTGCTTTATTTTACAATGTTTTATTTATATTTGTGTATTGGTAGTGAATATTTATTTCCAGATTTATTTTTTTTATTTTATGAAAGCCATTCTTTTACAAGTGCTTTTAGTCTGAAATTAACTTTGCCATTTAATTTTACCATACACAAAAAAATCTATACATGTATGATAGTTAATAGTGATCAGAAAGTGACTAGGTAGAGGTAATTATAGTCAGATAACTAAGCATGCATTTCCATTTCCTTCATGTCCCTTCCCTATGCATATTCTTATCAGGTCTTAGTACACAAAATCATTTTTCTGACTTTTGCTATAGTTAGCCACACATGCCTTTGAATTTTATAAGACAGGGATCAGACATATGTATGCACTGTTACTCAGTGGTTCTCAAACCATGGTTTGAAATTCCTTTGAGAGTGGAATGACCCTCTCAACAGGGGTCACCTAGGACCATAGGAAATATCAGATATTTACATTATGATTCATAATAGTAACATTACAGTTATTAAGTCAACACAGAAATAATTTTATGGTTTTCGGTCACCAGAACATGAGGGACTATATTAAAGTTTTGCACCATTTGGAAGGTTAAGAACCACCACTATTACTCTTTCATGGTCTTAGAGCAAATCATTGATCCATTTTACTGCATTGATCTGCAGTTTGCTAATTTTCACTGCCCTGTTATGTAAGCATAACATTCTAAAGCCCACTCTATCTGGTGTTCCTGGAGGGAAGAAGTGAGTGTCACACCCTCAAAGACAGAAGCATTTACATGGCCATCTGTACTCAGAGATCTCCTACACCAGCTCCCACTCTGTTGTCCTTGAGCAAGTAGGAGAAGCATGTCCTATGAACAATCACCCCATTAGGTGCTTTCAGCCTTTCCCAGTGCTGCTGACCGACTTCTCTCTTACACATGGAGGAGGGAGCTCACATAATCCACCTGTTGTTGCTTCGGTTCTGGGAGGGAGCATATAAGGTCATTTCCTTCCATTGGACAAGGAATACAGGATATCCTGCCATTCTGTAGTCCCTCATCTTCAGGTGTCATGCCCTTTCAGCTTTTCGTTTCAGGTCTTTAGAATTCTTTGCTTGTGTCTTTTATTATTACTCTTCACGTTTGCCCTTGTATTTATAACCACAGCCAAGAGAAGCGTTAATCCAACCTTTTCAGTAATCAACCCCCAAGGGTGGACAGCAGTGGAGGCTCAGCTATTTAATGATCATGTGGTACCCAGAACACAGAAATTTTGTCTACTACATCAGTCATTTCTTCAATAGGAAGCCATAACCTTCCTTCTAAAACTGAACTGGGAGAAACAGCAGAAAAATTGATTTGAGCAAAGCACCCAGAGAATTTCATGCATAGTTTCTGGAAATTTGTTTGAATCCATGTTATGTTTGTGTTGTTACAATGAGTATCTGTTAAGTTACATAAATCAATTGCCAAATTCCCCACTAACAGAAAAATAAAGCTTCTAACTATAAACATTTAAAAGTTAATTAAAAATTTTAGATCAAGACTAAACACATGTGAGTGTGTTGGCAATGTAAGAAGTGTTCACAACTTTAATAAGTTGATTTGTATTGGACAATAACTATACTGTGACAGATACATTTTGCTTAAAAAATATTAAGAGCCTTCATACTGATGGTAATTCCTTTTTTCTCTGGTAGAACTTTCTGCTCTTTCTCTCATTTGCTTCATGGACTGGAGTCTTTAGGAAGAGCAGAGATCAACTCTGGGTTTGGAAAAAAGACTCAACTTTCAAACCAAAGTAAGTTTTCATGAGTGATGCAACAGACAAGAAAAAAAAACATACTAAGAATCCCTCAGAAAAATGGTGTCAGTAAATGAAGTTGAATTATGAGCAGACAGAATGATGCTGGCCTTTGTGAACTGCTCATGTGAATCTGAAGAACGGGCTACTTGGCTTTTGTAATAATTGGTCCTTACCACACTTTGCAACTTGCGTGAGATCCTTCTTTTGCACTTGTTTATAAGATGAATTCATTTAGTACATTATCCATATACAGTATATCTGAATTTTGTGTTTCCACCATTGCAGGATAATAGAGCATGTTGAACATAATAACTGTGTCATGCTGTCAGAATCTGGCCTCACAGCAGATGATTGCACAGCTTTGCATTTATATCTTTGTGAGCGTAATTTCAACAACTAAAACACCTGCACTTGGAGTCTGCCAGGTATTGTTACATTTCATAATTTGAAGATAGATTTATGGTTGTGTACATCTTAAAGTGAATTTTATTATTTGTTCTAATAATACATTTTTTTCAAAAACAACCACTGAAGTTGTTTTTGTATCTGAATCATTTTGCTCAAGATACTCTTTATAATATTAAATTTTATAACAGATTACATATACCCCAAGAGAATTTGTGCAGAAGCACTGTTACATTTCCAATTTTCCATTCAATGTGCTGTCATAGGACTTTGTAGAATTGCTCTGCTGGAAACTGCAGATTACAAATTGTTTTCTTAGTGCGTTTAGGTTACTCATTTACTAACTACATTTCAATGTAGATGTGCATACCCTTCCTTCTCCTCTCCCAGTCCCCCCTCCCATTCACTCCTCCTCTGTTTCTGTTGAGAAAAGGCAGGTCTCCCTGGGATATCAACCAAGTATCCCAGGCATATCAAGTTGAAATAACACTAGGCACATTCCCTCCTATTAAGGAAGAATTAGGCAACCAGTATGATGAAAGGGGCCCCAAAAGTAGGCAAAAGTGTCAGAGTCCCACAAGAAGACCAAGCTACACACCTGTTACACATGTGCAAAGGACCTAGGTCAGTCCTATGCAAGCTCCCTGATTGTCATTCAGTCTCAGTGATGGTGATTATGACAGGCTCCTGTCTATGAGTTTAGCAGAATATTATTAAGAATCATTTCATTGACTTTTTTTGTCGATCATGTTTAGTTCTATTTTAGTTATCCTTTTTGTTGTTGTTGTTGTTGTTGTTGTTTTTCCATATGAAGTTGAGTATTGCTCTTTCAAGGTCTGGAATAAATTGTGTTGAAATTTTGATGGGGATTACATTGAATCTGTAGATTGCTTTTAGTAGGATAGTCATTTTTACTATGTTAATCCTACTGATCCAAGAGCATGGGAGATCTTTCCATCTTCTGATATCTTCTTCAAAGACTTGAAATTCTTGTCATACAGGTCTTTCAATTGCTTGGTTAGAGTTAGCCCAAGGTATTTTATATTATTTAAAGCTGTCGTGAACGGTGCTGTTTCCTTGATTTCTTTCACAGCCCATCTGTCATTCATATCTATGAGGGCTACTGACTTTTCATAGTTATACTGTATCCAGTCACCTCGCTGAAGGTGTTTGTCAGCTGTAAGAGTTCCCTGGTAGAATTTTTGGGTCACTTATGTATATGATCATGTCATCTGCAAATATTAATACTTTTACTTCTTCCTCTCTAATTTGTACTCCCTTGATCTCCTTCAGTTGTCCAACTGCTTTATCTACAACTTCAAGTACTATATTGAATAGATATGGAGAGAGGGTACAGCCCTGTCTTGTTCCTGATTTTAACAGAATTGCTTTGTGTTTCTCTCTATTTAATTTGTTATTGGATATCAGCTTACTGAAAATTGCCTTTATTATATTTACATATGTCCCATGTATCCAAGATTTTTATCATGAAGGAGTGTTGGATTTTGTCAAAGATTTTTCTGCACCTAATGAGATGATCATGTGAGGTTTTTTTGTTTGTTTGTTTTTTCAGTTTGTTTATATGGTGGATTACATTGACAGATTTTTGTATGTAGAACATCCCTGCAACTCTGGGATGAAGCCTACTTGATCCTGGTGGATGATCTTTTTGATGTGTTCTTGGATTCAGTTTGCAAGTATTTTATTGAGTATTATTGCTTCCATGTTCATGAGGGAAATTGGTTTGTAATTCTCTTTCTTTGTTGAGTCTTTTTGTGATTTGGGTATCACAGTGACTGTGGCCACATGAAATGAATTTGGCAATGTTCTTGAAAATGATATCTTAAATACAGTTTCAATATCTTAGGTCTCTAAAATTTAAAATAAAAAAATTAAATACAGACATAAAATATTTACACCTTCTTAATACTTTTTCAGGGGCCTTTAATCAGTTTCATGTGTCTTTTATTTCTTCCTTTTATTTTTAAATTCCCTTTCACATTTATATATGCTGTGTGTGTGTGTGTGTGTGTGTGCACGTGCATGTGCACACATGCCTTGCCATTGCACATGCACAGAAGTCAGAGGAGAGTTAACAGGAGTTGGTTCTCTCTTCCTGTCATGTGGGAGTCAGGGTTCAAACTCATGTTAATATGTTTGGTGGCAAACACATTTACCTGCTGAATCATTCCACGACCCTTTGTTTTGTTTTGGAGACAGTGTATCCTTGTATAGAACAAACTTACAGTAAAATGTCACCAGTCATTCTGTCATGCTCTCTCTGAGAGCAGAGGTTTACAGGTGTATGTCACCAAGCTTGGCTTTCTGTCTCTTCAATGAAAATAACTTAAATAATAATTAACAGTTTTTGTTGCAATTTTGTTCTTGGTCATGATTTTGTAAAGTTTATTGTTGTCTACTTTCTGTTTCATTTGTTGAGAATTTCATCTTGTTTTGCTTTTCTGGTTGTAATTTTTTACAGATTCATGTTCACATTAAAAATCTCTCTTCTGTAATATTGCCTTTGAATAAATCAATTTTTTGCAAGAGAAATTTTGTTATATTTAATAATTAATAATTATGAAAATCCACAGTGATAATCTGTTTGTCTCATCATTATTTAGAAATATACTTCAGATTTAGAAACTACCTGCTTCAAAACTTTGGTCATTTACTGATTTTTTTTTCAATAAAGTGAAAGGAATTTCAGTGATGTTGACACATGACTGTGGATATAGCTAGTATGACTGAACAACTTATTTTATGTTACATTTATTTTTAAATTAATTTTAACTTAAATAGCTACAGTTTGATGTCTTATGTAAGCACAGCTAGTGGCTATAATGGGTATTGTGTAGAGGGCTAAGCTCTAAATACTTTCTAATTATACACTTGGAAATAATAGTATAGTTCTGAGGAAATTTTCAATGTGGATCTAAGAACATAAGCCTTCTGGGCTCACAGAGGTAAGTATGTGAGTGATTTCCTGTGTATACTATTCGGGTTAAGTATTTCCATAACCTCACAGATTAATATGCTTACTGAGGTATGGTGTAGAAGGATCTAGGTCCTATTCTATTTGGGATTAAACTCCTGTCTTCCACGTCTATGTTTTATTATTATTCATTTATTTTTATTTACACAATACCTAATGAAATATTATTAGTGGTTAGCATGGAAATTTCGTCATTATTAAATACTCTTCTTCATCTCCAATAATGGTTATTGTGATCTTATGATGGTACACTATTGGTTCATTTTCATTTTTTTTACTTTTGTCTTTCTTTTTGCTTATGATGAGAGTTTCTTATGAATATAAGAAAGTTGAAATATAAATCCATATTAATTTAACTTGAATATCATTTATATTATATTTAATATGTATTAGATTACTACATTTATAATTTGCTTGCATATATAATTAATTCTAATTTTCATTCAGTTTTGAACACTACTATCTCATGAATTCTACTTTTTTGTTTCTTTGTCTTTTCACAATATTTTCACTGATCATGTGCCATTATATG
The DNA here is from genome assembly GCA_902168325.1 of Peromyscus nudipes. NCBI lineage: Eukaryota > Metazoa > Chordata > Mammalia > Rodentia > Cricetidae > Peromyscus > Peromyscus nudipes. The sequence continues at coordinate 31,799 of CABHPH010135209.1, forward strand.
AATTTGCTGATTTCTCTTAAATCTGTTAATTTAACTTTAAATATTCTTTATGTCGCACGTTTTACAGTATAATTCTTTACTCATTAAAATCCAATAGATTAGGAATTTTGCTCTTTTTCAAACAATCAAAAGTTCCAACCTTCTACTTTTCCTGTTTATTCTATATTTTCTTTCTGAAATACTATGATATAATTCTTGATGCTAACAAACTTTTAAATTCGATATTTTGCCATCACTATTGCACCCCTTTATGATCTATTTAAGGACATTCAATAATCCCTTCTACTCTTCCTTTTTGTATTTCCAAGACTGTCACTCACAGGAAGAAAAATTTTTCTTTAGAACTTCAAATGTTTCCATTAGATGTGGTCAAGTGGTGACTCTATTTTTGCTAGTTTCTGAAAAATGAATTACTTTTTCCATCATAGTAAAACATAGATTTACTTCTTTGTTACTTCCAAATTATTCATCTTTGAGTGTCAGCATTCCTCTAGTAAGAGGCAAAGGAAAGTTATTTTAACAGGACTATCCTGAGAGAGGGACAATTTGAAAAAAATGCAGCTATTGTTTTAATATAATTAAAAAAATAATTTTCCATATATTTAAAAAGATAAAATCTAACTATTATTGCTATATTAAATCATTTGCTTGGTTGTTATATTTTTGTTATATCATTGTCTGAACATACATTTCATAGAGCTACATGCCAGAAAAGTGAAAGCCCGTATCATTGTATAAAGTAAAAATATGCTCTCTATAATATATATATAAAAAACTCAAAACTTCAAGTCAATGTCTATATATAGATATAACTATATGACACAAGGAAAATGAACATTAATGAATATAGCATTGTTTACCGTATTTCACAGCTTTAAATCTTTTTTTTTTTTTTGGTTTTTTTTCGAGACAGGGTTTCTCTGTGTAGCTTTGCGCCTTTCCTGGAGCTCACTTGGTAGCCCAGGCTGGCCTCGAACTCACAGAGATCCGCCTGCCTCTGCCTCCCGAGTCCTGGGATTAAAGGCGTGTGCCACCAACGCCCGGCAGCTTTAAATCGTAATTGTACTAATATGTAAGTGAAATTAATTGAACATGTATAGCAAACATATACAGAACACATAAAATAAGATTCCATTTATAAAAATAAAGTATAATTCATAGAAATTTAGATAGAGTCTTTGTAGGAGTCATGTAGGTCCTTGTGCTAGATAATAATCTTTCTTCAGCATGCCCTTGTGGTCATTGTCAAAAGGAGTGGATATCATATTCCCACAATTGTTATTACACTAGTGTAGAGAAAAAAAAACTTGGAATGACAGTTTAGTGTTTTGCACTTCCAAAAACTCTACTCTGCTTTACATAGATAGTGAAGAGGAACAGGTAAGAGCTGACATGTGTCAATCATTGCTTGACCTTTCTTTGTGTCAACGTGATATTTGTAGACCTCATTTATATTCTTGTTTCGATTGCTTGTTTTCTGTTTTTTGGAGACAGGGTTTCTCTGTGCAGCTTTGCCTGTCCTAGAATTCATTTATAGACCAGACTGCCCTCAAACTCACAGAGATTCGCCTTCCTCTGACTCCTGGGTACTGGGATTAAAGGTATGGCCACCTGCTCCTTCCTCTTCTTATATTTATAATCTTATATAAGAATATACTTACATACTTGCATTCTCATGTTTCATTTTATTATAACTGCATAATATTTTGTTGTTTTATTTTACAATATTTTATTTGCATTGTGTATGAGTAGTAAATAATTATTTCTGCTTATTTTTGCATTTTTTGTTTTGAAAACCATTCAAATACAAGTGCTTTTAGTCTGAAATAAACTTTGCCACTTAGATTTACTGTAAACAAACAAATCCATACATGTACTAATGGTTCAGATTGATCAGAAAGTGACTAGGAGCAGGTCTTTATAGTTAGATCACTAGGAAGATGTTTTCATTTCCTCCATGCCCCTCCCCTGTGCACACTCTCATCAGGTCTTCCTGCCCAAATCAATTTTCCTGACTTTTGCTTTCATAAATTATCTTTGCCAATGAGCAACATATGAGTGGAATCAGCCTGCATGCATTTTTAGGTTGCTACCTTTGCTTCTCTGGTAGTGTTTGAGGCAGTTCATCCATGTTATTGCACTGATATCTGCAGCTTTCTATCACTGCATTATTACATGAATGCATTGTGAAAACTGCTGTGGGATGGTCTGTATGTCAAATTGCTCTGATTGGTCAATAAATAAAACACTGATTGGCCAGTGGCTAGGCAGGAAGTATAGGCGGGACTAACAGAGAGAATTAAAAGAACAGGAAGGCGGAGGGAGTCACTGCCAGCCGCCACCATGACAAACAGCATGTGAAGATGCTGGTAAGCTACGAGCCACGTAGCAAGGTATAGATTTATAGAAATGGATTAATTTAAGATATAAGAACAGTTAGCAAGAAGCCTGCCACAGCCATACAGTTTGTAAGCAATATAAGTCTCTGTGTTTACTTGGTTGGGTCTGAGCGGCTGTGGGACTGGCAGGTGAGAGAGATTTGTCCTGACTGTGGGCCAGGCAGAAAAACTCTAGCTACAGAAAACTGTGTCCCTGGGTGGAAGCAGTGACAGTCATGCTCTCAGGTACAGAGTTTTCCTACACAGAACATTTATATGTACTCATGAGACTCCAATGCAAAGCCCTACCCTGGTGTCGTTTATTGAGAAAAAACCCACTCCCTGTGGCTAAGCATTCTTACCAGTTCTTCTGAGAAGTCACTGGCCTGTGATAACAGATAGCATATAGTCTAGCACTTTTAGTCTTGCCCATTGTTCCTGTTGAGACTCCCTTCCACACAGAGGGGGCATGAATCTATTGTAGACTGGGTGCTCAGAGAAAGCATGTAAGGTCATTTCCTTCTGTAATATGGGGGGCAGGGAATGCCCTGCCTCTCTATCATCCCTCATCTTCAGGTCCAAACTCTTTCAGCTTTTTCTTTCTAGCCTTCACTATTTATTGCTGTGCTTTCCATTATTATTTTTCAAGTTTATCCTTGTTTACCACAGTAACCAAGAGAAACATTAATACTGTCTCACTTTAACCCCTGACAGACAACAGCAGGGACTTAGCTAAAGAATAATACAGTACCAGAAAACAAAATGTTTATGTGCTTTGTAACATTTCTTCAATCACAACCCATTAATTTTCTTCTATAACCAAATTCTAACGAATGGTAGAATAATAGATTAATTTAGGCACATCTTCCAGAGATTTCTTGCATAGTAAGTATCTTTTATGTTATTAGCATGAATGACTATTAAATTACATAAATCAATTGTCAAATTCCTCCATTAAGAGAAGAATGAAACTTCTAACTATAAACACTCAAAAGTTAACTCTAGATCAAAATTAAACACATATGTGAATGTTTTGGCAATGCAAGAAGTGTTCTCAACTTTAATACTGTGATTTGTATTAGACAACAAATGTACCATGACATAATACACCAACACATTTAAAAAATCATGAGAGTCTTCATACTGATGAAAATTCTGTTTCTCTGGTAGGTCTTTCTGCAATCGCTCTCACAGATCTCATGGACTAGAGTATTTAGGAAGAGCAGAGATCAGCTCTGGGTTCGGAAAAAAGACTCAACTTTCAAACCAAAGTAAGTTTTCATGAATGATGTAATAAACAAGAAAAAACATACAAATAAGCTCTCAGAAGAGTGTTATTAGTAAATGAAGTTGAATTATGAACAGGCAGAATGCTGCTGACCTTTGTGACCTGCTCATGTGATACTGAAGAATGGGCTACTTGGCTTTCATAATAATCAGTGCTTACCACACTGTTAGTGAAAATACCAGTGCCACCTTGCATGGGATCCTTCTTTTGCACTTACTTATGGGATTCGTTCATTTAGTAGATTATTCACATAAAGTATATCTGAATTTTGTGTTTCCACCATTACCGGATAACAGAGCATGTTGAACATAACTGTGTCATGCTGTTAGCTTCTGGCTTCACAACAAATGACTGCACAGCTTTACATACATACCTTTGTAAGGGTAAACTCACCAACTAAAACACCTACACTTGGAGTCTGCCAGGTAATGTAGCATTTAATAACCTGGAAATAGATTTATGGTTATGTACATCTTAAAGTGAATTATCTGTTATGGTTACTAATTCCTTTCAGAAACAATTACCAAAGTACAGTATACACAAAATAATTGCAATTCTACTTCAGTTCCTCCCTGGGAAACCCATGAGTTTTTTAGGCTTACTTATAACCCAAGGGTGAGGAGTTACTGGCTAGAGTGTGAGCAACTCCCAAGCAGTCACACTGCAAAGTCTTCACCCATTGTGGGTGATGGCTTCTCCACAGCTACATGGATACAGCATCCCACAACTCACTTTCCACAGCCTACATATTGTATCACCTCCTGAAACTGAAGACCATAGGTAATTAGGACATAATTGCATACAAATGACAGGAAACTCAGGTGAGGAACAATAACCCTCTCCAACCCATCTCTTTCCATGAGGAAATATTAATGTCATAAGCTCAGTTGCGTCAGGCTCTTAGACACCTGAAAGTAGATACAGCTAATCTCACAAAGGTGGCATCTGTTTTGCCTGGAGGACAATATGGAATTATGATTACCTTTTGGATCCTGTGCCACTATAGTACAGCCACAATATATATGACAACAATGGATACTTATTCCCAGCAGTGTAACTGGTTGAGTCTCTGTCAATAACTATACAGATAATTTTCCTATCACTGTAGCCAAAGAAGTAATCTACGGTCATAAGCAAAAGCATTTAAAAACAGTTTTATAAGCAAACCACACCCATTTGACAAACCATACAAGTAGCTACCTGTGGTGATATATTGTGCCCCCCAATATAATGTGTAGCCTAACAAAACTTATCTGAGATCAAGAACAGAACAGCCACTAGATTAGACATAGAGGCCAGACAGTGATGGCACATACCCTTAATCCTAGCGTACTGAAGGCAGAGATCCATCCGGATCTCTGTGAGTTCAAGGCCACATTGCAAACAGAGCCAGGCATGGTGGCACATGCCTTTAATCCCAGCACATGAGATCTCATGTCTTGCTTGGGAAAGACACAAGCCTTTAATCCCAGGAAGTGATGGCAGGAAGCCGAAAGGTATATAAGGCATGAGGACCAGGAACTAGAGGCTTTTTAAGCTTTTAGGCTTTTTAGCAGCAGTTCCGTTGAGATCCATTCAGATGAGGACTTAGGCTTCCAGTTTGAGGAAACAGGATAGGCTGAGAAGTTGGTGAGAGGTGATGTTAGCTCTGGCTTGTTCTGCTTCTCTGATCTTTCAGTGTTTACCCCAATACCTGGCTCCCAGGTTTGTTTGTTTTTAATAAGACCTTTTAAGATTCATGTTATAGCTACCCCATTGGGATTAATTATTTCCCAGCCATTGTTTTTATACTTTCTTCCAGTACACAACATGAATAGTCTCCTGAGAAGCACCTTAAAACCAATTTTAAACATAGTTTGTAACATCTATATCACCCGTGCCACTATTGAATCAAAGGACACACCTTGCCTGTCATAATGATGACATTAATGCAGAGGTTGCATAGTTAAACAGGATCACTAGTGACAGATGGCTCAGCTGTTAAAAGCTAGGCTCACAACCAAAAATATAAGAGTTCAGTTCCCAATTGTCTTCATATCGCCTGCCAGGACCACATGCTATCTAGAATGGATGAAGTTTCCAGGAATCTCAACTTGTTTTTATTTTGCCCCACCACTACAGCATGTGGGGTCTGCAGAAATATGAGATTATCATCTAGTTCTTATATGTAGCCAGTATCTGTCACAATAACCTGTATAATGTATCAATCCTCACAGGGCTCCCTGGCCAATAATGCTAAGGGAGATAATGCTGCTTCACTGGAATTACCATTCCAGAACCCTATGTTTCTAAGCAGCCCTGTGCACCATCTCTCCAGTTTAAACTTATTAACTGATATTTTTATTTTCATAGGCATAGGTATTTTAGTATTTTTCTCAACTATCTTGTCAAGCATCATTTGAATTTGACCCAACCATGAGACTCCCAAGAATTTCTAATGTCTGGGCTTTGTGCTTGTGCAGATTAATTTTCGATTCTTGATCTTCTACATGTGTGGACAGTTTCATAAAGACATTTTTCTAAATCTTTAAAATACTCAACCACTGATCTCTGTTCCAAAGCAGAACCAAATGGACTTGGGGTCCAGAATTGATGGAGAAACAAAGACAAAACAGAACTTTCTAAAATTCTAACTTAGCATGAAAATATACTACCTCTTATAGCAATTTTGCATTTAAAAATGGAGTAATGTTGGATATAGCAACATGGATGGAAGTGTTATGGTATTTAGTTCTCAGTAATCCAGTGTCATTGTCCTTGAGTCATCTGGCTTCATTTTTCACCCTCAGGCAAAATTTACCAAAAGTGATATGCAGGATGCTTCTTGACAACATCTTCATCCCCAACGTATTTTCCTGCTTGAGAAAAAGGAATAAAATATACTGGGAATGCAAGGAACAACTACCTTTCCCTCTGAACCATTCTATACCATAGTTATACACTGCTGTCCATTGTCTCTAATTCTAGTGACAGAAGAATCCAAGGCACAACTGGACCTGGCATCCACCCTGAAACAATGATCTGATCATTATAGAAGACCAATAAATCCACAATTGGACCTGTGGGTACCTACACAGTCCTTACCTGTAGGCAACCTTGGGCATGCCATTATAGAAACGTATAAGATGCTTCCTAGCAAACAAAATCTTCCTTCACAGCAATAGCTGTAGTGGGGGCTATATGCACTCATTGTCCTTTAAGAAATAGTTGTTCAGGCTTTGAAGCCTGTTAGGTCCACAACCATAACATTTGGCTTTCTGTTGAGTTTATCCATAGGAACTCAAGCTCAACCAAAACCTTGTTACATCAGCTTTTAAGTGATCCGGAAATACTCTTTTCTCTCCTATGCACTGTGACCCTCATCTTCTTATCCATTTTCCTTGCCAAATCAGAAGCAAATATGGAGGTCTCATGCAGATCTTTTCCCTGTCTAATGGCCACTACAGCAAGGAATCATATCATTCCATTCCTCAAAGGGAAAGATGACCATTTGGGAATTGTCTTCACAGACATATCCTGAACACAGGATAGTTCAGCCTCAGCTTTGTTTTATTATCCATACAGTGGGATATTCTACCACTCATTCAGGTTCTGTTGGGTCTCTGTTTGGGCACCAATTTGTTGCATTAATTTTCTTCCAGAGACACATACAAATGTCTATATTTCAGAGTTCACATGAAGAGACCAAAGAAACATCTCAAAGAAGCCAGATGAGGATGTTAGATCCCCTGGAGTTAGAGTTATAAGCTACTTATTGCTAGGGGCCTGATATGGATACTGAAAACTGAACCTAGGTCCTTTGCCAAAAAAAAAATGTTCTTAAGCACTGAGACATCTCTTAAGCCTCAGATATTTTCATTAATAATCAATGTGGTTAGGTCTATTTTACAATTTTGTGCTTTCCACCAGTGTATTTAGAATACTTTGAAAGTTGATTTGTTTAAATGAACTCTATGTCTCTTCCTTTCTGTTATGACTATAGTGCTTAGAAAAATAGCTTGATTAGAAAAAATATTTAAATAATAAATAATAATTAAAATGAATGATAAAATGATTTGCCTGGGTCAAGCATCTTGTTATTCAGAAGATGGGCATGTGTTTTAGTAATTTAATGATGATTAAGGGACTATAGTTTATTTAAAATATGGATAATTTAAGGTTTCATATTCTTTTAAATGAAATATGTCTTATAATGTCTCTTTTTATTTTGACATCCAAATAGGAACTATATATTCAAAATTAATTTCACAAAATATATAAATTATGTCTAAACCCAATCATTAAGTTCTATAATAAAAATCACAAGATTGTAGTGACCTTTAAAATATAAAGATTTATTTCTCATTCAATCTTTGTGGCCTCCTTGATTTCAGACGAATCAAGCTTGATCTTGAATGCATTTGGCTCCAGCCTACAAATTCAGCTGAAATCATATACATACCTATCTTCAGAACCTGGCACACAATCTTTATCTCAGAGACAAAAGTAAAATTCCATTTTTTTGATGGGGTCACATACCATGTATTTCAAAAGCCCTACATGTTTACCAGGGTTGTTAAGCAACATACACTTGGAGAATGTAAAGGTTAATTGAGGTAGGGAGACCCAGCCACTGGGTGAGTGATATCTATTTCCTGTTTGAGATCTTGGACTGAGTAAGTAGAGTGAGGGAGGGGAAGACCTTCTTGCATTTATCACTCTCTGCTCCTTGATAGTGGGTGTTATATGACCAACTGCCTCACACTACTGCTGCCTTGACTTCCCCACAGAATGAACTACATCTGAAATATGTGTTAAAAAATAAACCTTTTCTCCATTAAGTTGATTTTGTCAGAATGTTTTATCACAGTAGCAGGAGAAGGAACTAAGACAGAAGAGTAAGCAGTGGAGTATGAAATACCCTGCCAGTGGAGCCAGGTCATTTGCTAACCCTCATTGTGTTTCATTACTTAACGTGACTCAGTCAAGCATGTGTTTTTAACCTGCAAAATGTGACAGACAAGGCATCTTACTCATAGGATTACTTGAAGATTATTGAAGCACACTTGTAAAATCTCTTAAGAGACATGTATTGGCCAATGCATATTCACTAAATCTTCAATACTTAACACATCACCATAGAAGTTCTTCTATTTGTGATCTTTGCATAATTTCTAGGAAGACTCAAGTCCTAAAAAACAATTTCTCCTTTTAAGCCATCAGATATTTATTATTTCATAAAATTCAGACGTCAGTAATTCATCCCATATCAAATAAATGAGAATTCTGAAGAAGTAACTTCTAAAATTTAGTGTCTTTCATACATGGACAGTAAATGTTTTAGCTACTGAATTCTATTTGTAAGATTAACATTAAAATTTTTATTCTTAGTACTCAAAACCTTCAATATCCCCCCTCGTGTATTCTTTCATGCACACATACATAAAAACAGTCTTATATGGAATTAAAGAAAATTGGATTGCAAAGGCCATGTTATAGCAGTATAACTTTTAGCCCCTTCTGATCTGGGGCCACAAAAAAAAATGTCCACTCTTGTGGAAGATGAAGAGACTTAAAGACCTTTCCTTCCAAAGTTTCTAACTCATTCTCTCTCTCTCTCTCTCTCTCTCTCTCTCTCTCTCTCTCTCTCTCTCTCTCTCTCTCTCTCTCCCCCTCTGCTTAGACTGGGTAATCTATAAGAGAAGAGGATGATAATCATTCACGATTCAGTATTATGAGAGCCCAGAGACAAGGCACTGGCATCAGCTTTGGATGAGAGTGTCACACTTCGCCGAAGCCATGACAAAGAGAAGAGCAAAGCCTGTGCTCCCCAAAGAAGCGGTGAGAACCCACTTCCGTGAGAAAGGCAGCACTGCTGTAGAATTAAAGTGCCTTCCCAGTAAGAAATCACTCTGCAAACGTAGAGACTGAGAGGAATGGGAAGCCAGACCAGGGATTTCTAAAAGCCCTGCCAGGGACCAGGACTTAATTTTGGTTTAGGTTTACTGGAACTGGCTGAAGCTGAGCAAGCAGTTCTTGGGAAGACCACAACTCAGGGGCCACCAACCAGCTGGCACTCCACAGCTTTCTGCTGGCTCAGCAGGAGCCCCCCAGCCTTCTGCCAGCTAAAGATAGCTTTCCCTACCCTGCAGCTGGAAGGTCCCTAACCACTACAGTCTCCAAGCAATCAGCCTCCTGACTAATCTTTCCTCCACCAATCAGCACCAGATTAATCCCTCCTCCTTGGAATCCCCCTAACTCTGCTTAAAAAGAGCTTTTGACCTCCCTTCAGGGTCATTATTTGCCACCCCATCATGTTGGGTATAATAAATGTTCTTGTTGATTGCATACGTGACTGATGATCTTTCCTGGGGGCTTCTCTCAGATGCCAATACATTTTTTTCATGCACAGTAAGTTTATTTTGCATAAAAGAAAAAACTTGCCATAAACAACAATCCTTTTGTTTGTAAATTAGGGCTCAAAAGTAGAAGTTGCTTGTTAGTGAACCCTCAGTAGAAAGAGAATTGTCTAAGAAAACATTCTTGCCACGAAATCTCTAACAGAAATTCTGTAATGAAGTATTAACCAAGAAATTTTATTGCCTGGATCTCCAGTTTCTGATGGCTTGCAATTTTTCTTTTTCAGTCCCTTATGACATTAACATGAAAGATACTTAAACATGCTTTAGCGTTACTGTCTATAAATATGGTGGCATGATAGCTAATCTTTCATAGTCGCCCTTGTGGTGGTATTGTGCTCCCCAAAATATTGTGCACCCTAATAAATTTATCTGGGGTCAGAGAACAAACAGCCACTAGATACAAAGGCTAGAAAATGGTGGCACTCACACCTTTAATCCTAGCATTCCAGAGACAGAAATCCCTCTGGATCTCTGTGAGTTCAAGGCCACATTGGAAACAGCCAGGCATGGTGACACATGCCTTTAATCCCAAGAAGTGAGCCTTTAATCTCAGGGAGTGATGTCAAAACCAGAAAGATATATAAGGCATGAAGACCAGAAACTAGAGGCATTTGGCTGGTTAAGCTTTCAGGCTTCTAGCAGCAGTTCCTTGAGATTCATTCTGGATGAGGACTCAGAGGCTTACAGTCTGCGGAAACAAGACCAGCTGAGGAACTGGTGAGGTGAGATAGCTGTGGCTTGTTCTGGTTCTCTGATCTTCCAGTGTTCACCCCAATACTTGGCCTCATGTTTGATTTTACTAATAAGACCATCTAATATTTCTGCTACACTCCCTATTTAATTGAGAAGTTCTAAGTAGGTAATTGGTACCTTGCCTTTCTGATTTCTCTCTCCCACAATAGCCAGTCTGAATCCATTTCAACAACAACACTGAACACAGTGATTACCTCATCTGCCAGAAGTGGCAGTTCAGGACTATTTGTTGTATTACCCTGGTCTTCCTGCTGCCACTTGATTCTTTAAGGTCATTTCGACCTCCCTTCAGGGTCACTATTTGCCACCCCAACATGTTGGAAATAATAAATGTTCTTGTTGATTGCATACATGACTGATGCTTATTCTTGGGGGCTTCTTTCAGACTCTAACATATGGTACATTGGCCAGGAAGCCCCCTCCAAGATCCCTGACACCTTGAGTGTTGGAAACCTGGCCAGCTGGTAAGTGTAAATATGAGTACTTTTTGTCTTGGTCTGTCATTGTTCTGATTGTCTGACTGTTCTGTGTTTCTGTTCCTTGTTCTGTGTTTCTTTCTCTAGGAAGCTCAGCTAACTGAATCTGGAGGCCAAGGTTTGCCTGGTGGACGCCCTAGAGGCACCTCTGCCGTGTGGGCTGGGAGACATCCTGGACTCACTTGAGAGGGACGACTGGGTGCCTTTGATTGAACTGGGACAGAGGGTCCCTTTGGTTGAACAAGAACACAGGTTGCTTCTATTACAAAATGCAACTCCCCAGGGAGACATGCCCATTTCTGGTTTCTTTTTTTTTTTTTTTTTTTTTGTGCACTGAACCGGTAAATTGTGGTATTGTGGTCTCTGTTGCCCCCTTATGTTTTTGTCTGCTTACTATATAACACTTGAGTCACTTCCTGTATTTGCTAAGCTGCAATGGCCATGTCACGACAGCTAGCAAGCAGCAGCATACTGGGGCAGGACTTCAGACATCAGATAAAGAAACTGGGCTTGATTGTTGCAGCAGCTGGGGAAGCTGACAATCATTTTTTGCAGGATACTGACTGCCAGGTAGGCACTCTGTGCCCAAAGGCTGACCATGTAGCTGCTGCAGTCCCTCCTCCCTTCCTTCCTGAGCCAAATTCTTCAGTGTGGACCAAGGTCCTTGGTGTTGGTTACTTCCCCTTAACCTCTTTCTGTCCTGACACTGCCTAAGAAAAATTGTGCTTTTGTCTACACAGGAAAATATATGGTTTTTGTTCATTTGGATCCAGTGAATTATAAATATTTGTTATCAGTTAGAGAGGTTGGTTACAAATTATCATTGGTTAGGGTAAGAAAAAAACTACTGCTAATCTTAGATGTTTCATGTTGGTACAGGTTTCTATGTGTTGATGTAAAGTTAGAGTTATTTCTGTTATGGTATATGTATGTATCTGCTGTTGTTTAAAATATTATAGCCATACAATATTCTAGACTACTGAAGGAAACCGTAAGAAGGACTTTGATAAAAAGTTTTCATATTGTCTGGGAAATAAGAGAGAAGGCAGGAGACTGGAATAATGAAGAAAAGAAAAAGGAAAGCAGAAGTTGTCTAAAGTAAGAATGTCTGGCTGAACCAGAGGAGCAGAGATAGGAACCTGAGGGTGTATAGTAAGTTGTAGAAGGTCAGAAGGGGTATAAGATTTGACCATGCTACGTTAATTCTGGTTAGTTTTCTTCATTTAAAAAAAAAAGCTGATGATTCTTCACTTAAAAAAAAAGTGTGTATTGGGAATGGGGTTGTGCTCTTGGGAAAACTAAAGGAGGAGGGCAGGCCACAGCCTTTAGCACCCTGTGCCCTGTCCTTCCTTCTCCAGGTAATTTGGAGGATGAGTTCTTTTCTGCCCCACCACCTTACTCCCAGGTACCCCAGAATGAAAGAGCTGGGAGGGTACTGGGGCAGGGATGGAGGAGACCATACACACACACACACACACACACACACACACACACTTGTTCTTGGAGGGAGGAGCCGCCAGCTGGGGTTGACACCATGGTCCTTCAATTGCATGCTGTGGCCCCACCTGATGCTGAGATCAGGAAGCATCTAGTCCATTAGCCCTTTGCCACTAGCGACCTTTATAATTGGCAATTACAAAATCCTAAGTTTTCTGAAAAGCCTGTAAGAATCATTGACCTTTTGGATTCTGTCCTTTTCACATGATTGTTTCTGGCTGCTCTAGGTCCTCTTTACTATTGAGGAGAGGGAGCAGATTATAGCAGAGGCCCAGAAATTGGTTCTGGGCCCAGATGGAAGATAAACCACCAATGCAGACCTCATAAATGTTGGTTTTCCTATGACATAACCCAACTGAGATTTCAACAAGGAGGAAGGTAAGGAAAAGCCAAAAATCTACCACCAGACTCTAATGGGGGGTCTCTGGGCTACTGTGAGGTGGCCCACAAATTTGTCCAAAGTTAGTCAAGTATATCAGGGGCCTGAAGAGACACCAGGAACATTCCTAGGGAGGCTGATAAAAGCTTATAAGACCTACATACCCTTGGATCCAGAAGCACTGGAGAATTGGTCTGAAATCAGTCTGGCTTTTGTCAACCAGTCAGGGCTAGATATCCACCATAAGTTGCAAGACTAGAAGGTTTTTTGTTTGTTTGTTTGTTTGTTTTTCGAAACAGGGTTTCTCTGTGTAGCTTTGCGCCTTTCCTGGAACTCACTTTGTAGACCAGGCTGGCCTCAAACTCACAGAGATCCTCCTGCCTCTGCCTCCCGGGTGCTGGGATTAAAGGCGTGCGCCACCACTGCCCGGCCAAGACTAGAAGGTTTTGAAAGTAAAAGGTTGGCTGAATTCATTGTGATTGCTGAGAAAGTATTCAATAATAGAGAGACCTCAAAAGATAGACAGACTAAGGGGCTCATGAAGGCTTTAGAAAGACAGATGCAGGGGCTCACCAAAGTCCTTCTAGCTGCATCAAGAAGCCCAGAGGTTAGAAGACAGGCATTGGCTACTGGAGGCTCACTATGTAGAAAGAAAGGCCTGAAGCAGTGAATGTGCAATAGGCCTAGTTTTCAGAAAGACCAATGTGCCTACTGTAAGAAGTTGGGTCACTGGAAGAATGAATGCCCTGGATGACAGGGCTCAAAAGTGAAGGTATTGGAACTGGAAGAAATTAATGATTGAAGGAGATGGGACTAGAAGCCCCTCTCTGAGCCTTGTGTAACCCGTGGGTGGAGGGGAAACCCATAGATTTTCTAGAGGATGCAGTAGCACAACACTCCATTCTAAAACAACCCCTGGGCAAAAAATGTCTCAAAAACCATCCTGGGTGCAAGGGGCTACAGGAATGAACTGGTACTCATGGACTACTTGAAGATCAGTAGATAAGTAGACATAGGAAAGAGCCAGGTAATTCACTCTTTTATGGTCATCCATAAATGCCCATACTCACTATTGGGAAGAGACTTATTAACTAAGATGGGGGCCCACATCCATTTTGACCAGACTGAGATACTGATGACTGATCAGAACATGTTCATCATGTTGCTCATGGATGAATATAAATCGTTTGTGCCCCCTCCCCCAAACAAGAAGACAATAGAGACCAACTTCAAAATTGGCTCCAAGAAATTCCCCAGGCCTGGGCAGAAACTGGGGAATCTGGGCTAGCAGCACACCAGTCCCCCATACCAGAACAGCTGAAACCTGGGACAACACTGACGCCTATCAGACAGTACCTAATGCACCATACATTAGGGTCCAAGACAAGCCCCCAAGAGAGACCATCAGTCATGTATGCAATCAACAAGAGCATTTATTATTTCCAACATGTTGGGGTGGCAAATAGAGACCCTAAAAGGAGGTCAAAGCTCCCATTAAGTGGAGTTAGGGGAATTCCAGGGAGGAGGGATTAATCTGTCCTGCAAGCCACAAAAATATATGAAGTACGATTTCCGCTGATTATGACAAGCTAATACCTGGAAGAAGCCAAGGACCTTCCAGAGGTCAAGCTGAGGCTCAAGGAGTCTTGGTGATATTGGCTTTTGATTATCAGCCGTTTCCTACTATGAATTTCTCGTGTGCTATTGTAGCTTTTCCATCATTCTTTGGGCACAATTTCCCCTCTACTAAGGAATATTTAGATAACCTTCTGTGCAGTAACACAGCCGGGACCCTTAATCTCAGGCCTTTCTGTAATTATTGTCATTAGCAGCATCCAGCCAGAACCATCCCCGGATGGACAAAAGTATCTTATCAGAGATACTTCTGTACTCTCTAAGAACAGACTTAAACATCCAGACTGTTTGAGAATGCCTGGTGGATGTGCTAATTAAGCTTTAACTTTCTTCTGTAGTGGGTAGCTGTTCCAGCCTTGACTTTGAAACACTACCCGTAGTGTAGCAGCAAGTAACTGTCACGCCTGCCTATGACCTGCCTCTGGGGTGAGGCCAAGAGGAGACCCCTTAAGACCTGAGGTGCATATGTGCTTGTCTCTCTCTTGATCCCTCATGGTCCTGGAGGCTGGACTGCTCCTCATCTCTCCCAGATCCTGTAACAGACCCTTTTTTGGCTGTAAGTTACCCCAGAAATAAACCTCTCTTGATTACCAGATAAACTATTTGGAATTGCCTCGTTAAAAATAGCGATATTCTCCTTTCCAAACTCTTATCTCTAGTTTTAGATCCACCCTTAACAATTAACTAAAGGGTTCCAACTTACAGAAGTTGCCTAGTCAAGTTGCCTAGCAACCAAGCACACTTGCCAGAAATGGCAAAAGCAGAGATAGCTTTGAGAGATCCGGGTCAAAGGAATAAAAAGGCAATTTTATTTTCAAAGAATGACTACTAGACAGAGAAGAGAAAAGAGAATGGAAGAACTAGATGGGTAAGAACTGGAGAGGAACAAACTGAGATGGGAAAGAACTAGATTGAAGGGCTAGAAGAGAAGACTAGAGGAATGAGATGGAAGATGAGGAAGAGCCAGATGAGGAAGAATAAGTTGAGGAAGAACAAGATCAGCAAGAAGGAGATGGGAGAGGAGCTAAGATGGGAAAGAACTAGATGAGGCAGAATTAAGATGAAGGAACTAAGATAGCACATAGAGGGGTGAGCAGATGAATGTAAAGAGAAACTGGGCAAGAAAGGAGCTAGACATGAGAACAGAATAGAAGCTGTGTAGAGAGAGAACTGGCTCAAAAGAATAAAGTGTATGGACTGAGGAGTTTTGTGTACAAATTCATTTCTTATTGTCAAAGATTAAATTACCAGATTGTTGTAGATTCTTCCTGGACCCTGGGAAGGGATTATAGAGGGGCTAGACCCCCACATAGTCCTTGTTAAATCTGGTGCTGACTGGTGGAGGAAAGATTAGTCTGGGGGCTGACTGGTGGGAGGCTCTAATGGTTAGGGACCTTCTAGCTGCAGGGTAGGGAGAGCTATCTTTAGCTAGCAGTAGGCTGAGGGGCTCCTGCTGAGCCAGCAGAAGGCTGTGGAGCACCTGCTGGTTGATTGCCCCTGAGCTGTGATCTTCCCAAGAACTGCTTGCTCAGTTCCAGCCAGTTCCAGGAAACCTAAACCAAAATTAAGTCTGGTCCCTGGCAAGACTTTTAGAAACCTGTCATGGCTCTGGTCTGGCTCCCCAAGCCTCTCAGAGATCACAAAAGGAAAAGTTATTTAATAGCAGTGCAGGACTGGTTCTGGCGAATGCACAAAAGAGAACCTGCCTTGAACAAAAAACTTACCCGCCTTTATAGAACTTAGGTTGACATTCTCAAATCTCTTTAGGTCCCGGACCCAGGTTACACTTTGAACAACTTAAGTAGAGACAGGAGACTGCTACTCTGGCACATTGGGTATCATTTGTAAATGGAGGATTTTTCTCTGTCCCACCCATTCCCATAGCCACTTGTAAAGTCATTATTAGGCTTAAATTTATTTTTTTTTTGGGGGGGTGGTTTCAAGACAGGGTTTCTCCATGTAGTTTTGGTGCCCGTCCTGGATCTCACTCTGTAGACCAGGCTGGTCTTGAACTCACAGAGATCTGCCTGCCTCTGCCTTCCTGCCTCTGCCTCTGTGCTAGGATTAAAGGCATGTGCCACCACCACCTGGCTAGGATTAATATTAATTACAAGCCATTTGGCCTATTGCTCAGGCTCATTATTAACTAGCTCTTAAAACTTAAATTAACCCATTTCTATTAAACTATTTATTGCCATGTGCTGTGGCATTACTGGTCTGCTAGCATCTTGCTCCTTGGGTGGGTGCCTGACTGGCTTCTGCCCCTGACTCCACCCTTCTCCCTGTAGCTCTGCTTGGACTTGCCACCTGGCTCTATCCTGCCTTGCCATAGGCCAAAGCAGCTTTATTTATTAACCAGTGGGAGCAACACATATTCACAGAGTACAGAAAGGCATTCCACATCAACTTGGGCAGGTAGGAAATGTACCCAGAAAAGATATTGCCAGGATTGTTTTCAAGAACACCAGTGAGGTCCGTTCTTATTCTTTTCCTTCTTCAGAATATTTTTATTGAAAATAATTTTTTTCACACATTCTAATCATGGTTCCCCCTCCCAATTCCTCCAAGATCCTCCCTACCATCTCACCTACCAAAATAATCATAAGAAACACATGTATATGTACACACACACACACACACACACACAGGCCCACAGAAATCCCCTAAAATCACAAAATCAGAAACCATAATATATAAGCAAAAGCCCTGTAGGGCAGTGCTACTGTTCTGCCTAATGGTTGTTATCCAGATTCATGTAGCCTACATAGTAGAATATACTTTCTCCAATAAGAGCGCAGGAGAATTAGTTGCAGACCAGGACTTAACGATGGCTGTGACCCTGTGCTGCACCTTTTAGCTGCCATTTAGAGACAGGTTCCTTGATATTTTGAATGGACCTAATGGCTAGTTCTTAGTTAGAGTTGTCTCCTTTTGTGTGATGAATAGAGCCTAATTGGAGGTCAGTTTTGGGGAACAAACATTAGAAGTGTTTTTCTCAGTAATCCCAAACTTTTATTACAGTCCAAACTTTCCTTTCCTACTGTTCTAACAAGCCTGTTCATGTTGGAGGCACTGCTTAGTCAGTTAGTTAAATTCTGCTTTGTGTGACTTAATACTTCATAAGCATGTGTATTAGTACATCCTTTAGAGCATCAGTTTTGTTTTTTGTTTTTGTTTTTTTTGGGGGGGGGGTTGGTTTTTTGAGACAGGGTTTCTCTGTGTAGCTTTGCGCCGCTCCTGGAACTCACTTGGTAGCCCAGGCTAGCCTCGAACTCACAGAGATCCACCTGGCCCTGCCTCCCGAGTGTGGGGATTAAAGGCGTGCGCCACCACCGCCCAGCGATCATCAGTTTTATAACTTCAAGCTTCTCTTATATCAGTAATTCCCTAGCGATGCAAAGACTCACTAAAAGACTCCTCTCTTCTTCTTACTGCTACATTGGAAATAACATTTCAATATTAGTTTTGAAAAAAGAACATATTAAATTCATAGCATTCCATTCCTGCCCTGCAATCCATATTTCCCCCCATAAAGCAAGACATTGAATTCCACAAAATAGGCTAAAGAAGTCCAATTTTTTCCAATATTAACTCAAAATTCTAAAGTCTGAGATTTCGTCTGTGAACCTGTGAAATCAATAAGCTATCCACTTTTGTTATGCATTGGTGACAAGTCTAGACAGTCCTATCCTCCCAGGGAGAACTATATCAAGAGTGTGTGTCATTGCCAGACAGGGTCCTCAATATGTCAGGTATTATCATCCCTATGCTTTTGTTGAATTAAGTTTCTTGGGTGTGGGTAAAAGCTGATATCAGTAGTTTCCCCAGGTAGGCATTGCAAGCTACCAGTGGTTCAGCTCTGCTAGGACCATGAATGCAGCCTTGTTTACATTGTCCACAACAGAAACTTAAATAGTAAATACCACTTTGAAGTCAGTTTCTACCAGGGCTCCAGGCCATCTGATGAAAGGTTTGAATTTTAAGGGAGGAAAGAAGCCATTCTCTAACTGCTCTAGAATTTTGCACACAATTGTGTGCAAGGCCATAACAGTGAGCCATACCTGGAACATCTTAAATCATGGAACCAAAGAACCACAGATGTTGGACTTTGAATGTTTTGGAATTGTTAGACTGTGGAAACTTTAAAATTAGACCTAATGCATTTTATGTTATAAAATGGTTGTGAATCTATGTGGACAATGAGTGGAAAGTTGTGGCTTAAAGTGTTTGGGTGTCAAGTTGCAAAGGGGTGGGTGGGGTTGTTATGGTGAGTGTTAATTGTTAACTTTACAGAATCTAGAATAACCCAAGAGGTCAGCCTCTGGGCACACTTCTTACTTTGATTGCATTAATTGAAATTGAATGACTGTGGGTGACCCCAAACTGGGATCCTGGACTGTATGTATGGAGAAAGGGAACTGAATAGCAATATACATTCACTGATGTCTGCTCCCTAACTGTGGATGCAGCATGATCATCTGCTTCAAGTTCCTACTGTCTTGACTTCCCTCTGAACTATGAACCAGAATAACCTCCTACCCCTAACTTTCTTTTGTCAGGTTATATTAGTACAATAACAAGAAAAGAAATTAAGATAATAACATGTTAATGTCTTATAGATTGCATAAACTATAGGACCAGAATGTCTGTTGTGAGATAGTGTCATCTGTATATAACTTAGAGTTACACATATGAATTCTCAACAATATTGTTCCCAAAGTAGATGTGAGAAATCTCAGAAGGCCTCACTTTTAGATGAAGAGCTACAGGCAACTAATGGTTGTTAAAGGAGAGAGAATCAGCCTTACAGGATGAGTCCCCTAATCTAATCTAATCTAATCTAATCTAATCTAATCTAATCGCAAGTGGTCTGCCCTAAACACATATACATGTGAGCAACACTAAGTGGATTCATTAGGATATATTTGTATAAACATATGAATATGTGCTTTTATATAGGTGTGTAACAATAATAGTTAGTGGTCATGAATTAAGAGAGAGTTGGGCAGCAGGGAGAAGAAGGAATAGGGAGAATGTAAAGTGGAAATGGTGTAAATAGAGTACTCTTATACAAAACTCTCAAAAAATTAAAATAAATGCTAAAAATAAGAAAAAAACCACCAAAATTAAACCTTCCAAAAACTTCATAAATGAAACCAGAACCTTGATACCAAAACCAGATAAGGACACCCACAAAAATAAATAAATAAATAAATAAATAAATAAATAAATAAATAAATAAAACTATACACCAAGTTTTCTAATAAACATAATGAAAAATCTCAACAAAAATTTGCAAACTAAATTCAATGACACATTAAAAGGATTATACAATATGATCATGTTGTTTCATTTCAGTGACGCAAGGATGATTAAGTATATACAAACCAATAAACATGACTGAGTTTGAAAGGGCCTTAAAAACAGAAATCTCATGACTGTCTCAAAAGATGCACAATAGTTCAACATTCCTTAATGATAATAGCCCTGAAGAGAGAGATACAGAAACAGAGGCAGAGACAGAGAGATTATAGAAAAAACACTCAGCATAATAAAGGCCTAAAGCCAACATTATGATAAATGATGAAAAACCAAAAGCATTATTCAAAAATTAGGAGTGAGACAAGATTGTTCTTTCAATTGTTATTCAACATAGTGCTTAGAGTCTTAGCCAGAAAGAGACAAATTACTACATACTTTTTGAAATCTTCTTTCTCTTTTAACTGTCATGAGCTATTTCACTTCTACTGCAATATGCCACACATATCCAAAGATTCGGCTTTGATTTTCCTGTTCACTTTTTATGTGCTTCGTTTGCTCAAGTATATTTCAGAGTCTGTCAATTTTTCTTGTCTTTCATCAATTCAAACATATTTCTGGAAAGGTTGAGAATTTCCACTTAGCCATAACCACATATCTGTTAGTTTCATTTCTGAGCAAGTGTCCAGTGTCTATATCTGATAAGCCAGTTTTAGATTCACAGTTTGAGGTAAGCATCCTGCTTGCCTCTCTCTTTCTCACCCTAAAGGGCACATTAGCTTCAGTGGTGTTCACAGGAAGAACTTGGTTGCCAGGAGGTTAGTGACCAAGGAAACCATTATTTACATCTTGGTGGTCAATCTCAACTGATAGGAGAGCTTTATAGTTTGTTGTGTTGGTGCATTTCTCAAGTGACTTGTACCCAGGCTTTCACAAATCATAGCATGTTGATCAGATAATTATGTCCATACAATGCCCCTTCATGAACTTGGACAGTCAAGTTACTACTTATGCATGAATTCTTTCTGGTATTTCAATTCACATGAAAGGATGTCTTCAGAAGGCTATGCTACATACTTTTGCAATTCCACAAACCAAGAATAATGTTCAGTGGTGGTTCCTACATTATGATTATAGAGTGACCTGGTAGTCAGTACTGAAAATCAAATGGGAATTTCCTTTAACATAATGTTTCTTTAATTAATATTTTTAACCTACCACCATACTCATCTCCTTGTGCTCCTCTTTAAGATTCCTTTCCAGGGCTGAAGAGTTGGCTCAGTAGTTAACCACTCCCTGAGTATTGGATCTGAGGATTGGAGTTCAAATACTAGTATCTACATTTACAATTTCAGTGTCCTGGAAAATATACTCCAACTTTAAGGAATCTAATGCCCTCTTTTACCCTCTGCACACATTTGCAAACATGTGTATATACTCAATCCTTACACATGTAAATAAAATCTCTAAAAAAAATGTTGAAAAAATTCTTTTCCATAGTTGTGTTTAGGATGTGTATAATGTAACACCATCATCTTTGTGCTCAGCTTCACCAAGGTATTCATTTTGAAGAATTTCTTTTATAAGTAAGTGTATTTTACTGACTTCTCAGGCTGTACATTACTGTTTGAAGTAAATACATGGCTCTTAAAAAGACCTGCCCTGAAACTACCCTCAGGCCTGAAGATGAAAGCCAGCTGACACTCCTTAGAGTGATACTCTGGGAAACCGAGAGCCACAGTAACAAAAGCAGCACAGCCATTAGAATCCCTAGGACAAGCCATAGGACAAATCTAGTTTTACCTAAGCATAGACACAAAAACACTTTAGTTAGGAGCATCAGCTCATATGTGATGCATCTACATTTGATTGTGTCACATGGAGTGAGCTCTTCTGAACAGGTGCTTGATGAGACAGCAAGATTCAGAACTGCCAGCGTTCTGTTTAGAATCCCACGGTGTGGCCCTGGATTTGGAGCCTGTACACAGCATTTTCTGTCTAGTCAAACTCATAAAACTCAGGCTGTTACTGTCTACAGCTCAGCAATAATCCCTGCTGTAGATAAATCCCGTTCTTGTCTGAAGTACTAGAGAAACAAGGGGTTAGAACCACCTGATGAATGGTCTGAAGAAACAGAATACTAAAGGAAAGGTATTTTAAATTAGCAGACATGGTTTCAGGGCTTGCCTCCTGTGGGAGTTTCTGCCAGTTCCAAACAATGAGAATGAGGACTTGGCACCCAATAACACTGAAAACTGACATCCACCAAAATGGCAGATCTGATCCAACTGCCCTTGCTGAAGCCACTTCCTCTCATTTCTCACTTTGTGTGCAAAATCACATCCTATTTTTCATCTTCTCATAAAACTTCCTCTTGTCTTTATACTTTCCTGCCAGGAGCCATTCCAGGCAGTGGATGGGTCCTGCACAGGATGTAAGGAGTCGGCCGGAAAAGAAGTGAGCCAGACCATGGTGGTTGGGAGAATCCTGCAGCCTGACTGACTAGCAGCCAGAGTGTTTCTTTATTTATACAGAATTTAGTTAGCAGGGATACATTCATGATGTTCCAAAACATAGATCATATCATTTTTGTTTTCGGACATGTGTTTCACTTCCTTTTGCTCATCTTTTAGTCATCATTAATAAACTATGACAGAACAGAGTTATCATTTCCAATCATTTTCCCTCAAGTTTTGACATCATTAGTAAACAGAGTTATCATTCTTACTCATTAACCCCATAAACCAATTTTTGAGAATCTTGAGGCATATGACAGCCTGTGCTCAGGCTGGTTGCTTTGGTTGCTTCAAGGACACTAGACCAAAACAAAATCTTCAACCACCCTGGGCATTTTGCCATGTCTCAAGTAGTGTATTATTAACTCTTAGTGGTCAGAGTGCATAGGAAAAATCCTCAGGCTAAAGCTGCTGCAGTTATTATTTAAATTCTGGCATAATACAATCAATGTTCACATTTATATCTTCATAGAATTTGTCTATATGTCTAATCCTGGCATTCTGTTGTTCCTTGGTTATATGACATTACAGTGGCTCTACATGAGCTAACTTCTAAGAGAGGGAGGTCCTAACACCTCATACTTTTATCATCTTTCCACACCATACTTTGCTCATAAATATGTCTCTGTGTAGGGCAGAGTTGTATGCCACGTAATTATCTGAGTGTAC
This sequence comes from Peromyscus nudipes, assembly GCA_902168325.1. NCBI lineage: Eukaryota > Metazoa > Chordata > Mammalia > Rodentia > Cricetidae > Peromyscus > Peromyscus nudipes. Next base: position 55,050 of record CABHPH010135209.1, read on the forward strand.
AGTGGGAAGAGTCTTGTAATCTGAACTGTGGTCAACTCCTCTAGCCCACCAAATCTTGTTGAGCTTTTTGAATTTACTTTGTTTTGAATATCTTGTCCCAGTGTAAGTACAGGGACAGATGTTTCAAGAATGTCTCATAGCCTCATGAAGGGATCTCTGGCTTCTTTGTGTGTCACAACCTCCAAGGCATAAGGAAGACCTTCAAGTAGATAAGGATATCTCCCTAAAAGCAGTGGGGAGGGGGATAGTATGTTCAGGACTTTTCTGGGTAAGCTTAGAATCAGCATTCCTGGGAGAAGGCATAAATGATTCATAAGGAATTTTACATCAACCCAATATCCTCAAATTGTACAAATATTAAAAATGCCCAAAGTTTGTAACAGGTGGAGATGAAAACCAAAGGTGGCATGGCAGCCATCATGTGGCTCAGCTTTGCTGGATCTTTGTCAAGCAGCTGTGCTGGCTCTATGACTTCTGCCATTCCATTCAGTTATGGCTGTGCCACTTTCCCTTTTTATCATGCCAATCTCTGCTCTCATATCCATTTCTCTTGTATAAAATAGCTTTATTGTTAGAAAGAGAAGGTTCTTTGATGAGAGGTGAGAGCTCCTCTTACCTGTGGGTGTAAGGATAGGTGTTTAGAACGAAGTTAGGAATTATGCTGGTATAGGAAGTGGCAATAGTAGGATCTCCTCTAAGAACCATGAACTCACGAGCCTTGGGTAGCTGGCTAGGTTTCCAGTACCAGGCATGACTTACCTCCTCTTGAGTAGTCTTTATGCTCAATGATACAGCTGTTATTTACGGCCAGGATGAGTGCCATTGTTGCGCCCTTACAGATATCTTACCATCCTGGTCACTCATAGGTTCAAGGAACATTGAGTAAGAGGGGGCAGGAAGATTGTTAGGGCCAAAGACCCAGCAAAGCTGCTATGAGATTGTATCTCCTGGAAATGAAAGATTTAATCCTGACATCTCAGGAATGTGGCTGCCTATACAGGACCTGAACAAGTACAACATTTACAGACAATGCTGACATGGAAGAGTAAAACTTCATGGTGTGCCACCACAGACTGCTATATTTTTCTGGGGGGAAGGGGGGTTACTCTTTACTATTTGAGGACCTGCCATCCAGTTCCCAAATAAACACATAGAGGCTTATTATGACTTAGGGAATGTCCGGTCTTAGCTTGAATTATTCCTAGCCAGATTTTCTTAAATTATCAAATCTACCTTTTGCCTCTGGGCCTTTATCTTTCTCTATTCTATATAATTTTCTTTATTTCTTACTCTGTGGCTTGCTGTGTAGCTGGGTGGCTGGTCACTTGCATCCTCATCTCCTCCTTTTCTTGCTCCTCTTTTGCTCTCTTGCCTCTTCTATTTATTCTCTCTACCTGGCTGCCCTGCCTATCCCTCTTCTATGAAGATATTGGCAATTCAGCTCTTTATTAGACCAATCAGGTGTTTTAGGCAGGCAAAGTAACACAGCTTCACAGAGTTAAACAAATGCAACATAAAAGAATTCAACACATCTTTGCATCATTAAACAAATATTCCACAGCATACAAGAATGTAACACATCTTTAACTAATATTCCACAACATTTTTCCCTTTTTGTCTGAATAAAAATGAAAGGTTTTAACTTTAACAGTAAAACTACATACAACAAAAACAGTTATTGTGCTGATATTTTATTTGTATATTAATAAATAAAGTTTGCCTGGTGATCAAAGGAAATAGCAAGCCATTAACACAAAAGTCAGGCAGTGATAGCACACACCCTTAATCTGATCACTTGGCAGGCAGAGTCTCTGTATGTTCAAGGTCACACTAGGTAACAGAGCCAAGCATGGTGACACATGCCTTTAATTCCAGTACCAACCATAGAGACCTGGAGTTCTGTACAGATAGGCAGTGACAAGGAAGTGAGGTAGCTGGGCTAAGAGCCAATGAGAGGGCAGAACAACAAGGCAATAAAGGCATAGTGTAGACAGGAAGTAGCTCGCATTTGGAAGCTACAGAGCTGGTGAGTTAAAGTTGGCTGGTGTCTATTCTTGTTTCCCTGTTCTCTAAGGTTTTCACCCGTATATTTCACTCCATGTTTTTTATTTAATAAGACCACTTAGAAATTCATCTACAACTTATCAAAAAAGAATGACATTTACAATATTCAGTCCATTTGTGAATGGTAAATTTAGAGAAAATAATCCATTATCTATCGTATCTTAGTGAGTGCAGTTTTATACTTAATTTACTTTCCATCATAACTAAGAAAAACTGCAATTCTAATTATTTAGTCTTTAATTCCATCAAAGACCCCAGAACGATGTAATATTACCTAACAAAGACATCTGACTGCCTGGACAGTCACATAAAGTTCCTCTGTAATTTTGGGGCATCCATCTTCAGCCTATAGGCCTAAAATATCTGGCAGATTTTTCAGTGAGGCAGAAAATTTAAAGGACTGTCCTACCTTGTATTGTCAAGTTCATCAAACACTTTCCTGTGTGTCCTGCAGAATATCTGGCAGACTCTTCTGTGAAGCAGGAATTTTGAAGTTCTGTCCTGCCTTGTTTTAGGAAAGTTTAGCAGTCACTTTCCTATTGGTCCTATATGTCCAGTTTGCACAGCATACTGTAGACAGCCAAGACAAAACAGTTTCTAGCCCTAATGGCTAGCCTTGCCACATTTAAAGCAAACTTCATATGGAGTTTCTTTGATGCCAATCAGATGTATCTCATTGTTATGAAAAACCTTAGTTTATTAAACAGCTTAAATGCCATATTCTATAGGTCTTTGAAGTGTTTGAAAACTATCTACCTGTCTAAAATACACATATTTAATCTTGAAAACATACCTAATGTGACTACAAGTTTGATTATTATAGATTAACTAATAACCTCATTTCTTAATTATACATTGCATTTTTAAATGAGCTGCATTAGCACAATACCCCCAAACAAGTGTAAAAATATATATACAGTATAACAAAAAATAACTTTTTCTTTCACTATACCAAAATTCATGGCAATGAAAAATATCTGATATTAATAGTTGTCTTTTTATTCTATATTCCTATATTCCCCAAAATTATAACAAATATCCATGATCCACCAAATAACCAAAAGCCTCTCATACCCAAACTCTTGGAAATGTGGGCATTATTTTCTCTAGACTGCTTCCTGTTGTCTGTAAGTGAAGGCATCTTTACGGGTCCCTGAAAAGATTGAGATAATTGCTAAGTCCTGGGAAGGTCAGCAGTAACCTGTGTTGATATATATCACTTGTCAAGATTCAGGAGGTCATCCCTAATCAAACCTTGTCCACATTAATCTGGAACAAATCTATAGCCTCTTGTTACCTGTGGAAACAAAAGCAAAACCTTTTCTCCAAAGCATTTTTGATTTCCATTTGACAAATACATTTTTTGACTTCTTGTTTAAAGTTAAGGCAGCCGGGAAGTATCTAAGTTGGTTCAATTTTGCAGTCCTGTTCACAATCCCGTGTCTCCCAGCAGCTGTTGTTTGCTTATCAGCAATCAAAAAATTTAAAATCAACACAACACTGTACTCTCTGTCTATTTTCCATGGTTACGGGGCTTTTTCTTTTATATTACCTTTACACTTTTTAAAAAAGATTTTATTTCTATTTATTTATTTCTATAACCACTTTTTTTTTCTTTCTTTAAACTACGCACATTGTTAAACACACTGGAACCTGTTAGAGGATTTTTTTTCCGTCTGGACCTCTTTTATTGTGTATCCTTTAGCTTTTGACTGCGAGCAAACTTTAAACTGCTAGGCTACAGGTGGGTCCTCCACGTGGCTCTGGAAGTTGGCTCTGCAGCTCTGGTGGCTGGCTCTGCCCACTTCTTGGATCATGAGAGCCAAGCCTAAAGCTCACAGCCTGGCTGAAAGTTTTTTGACCAGGAACTTCACTCAAACCCCCGAAATCCAGAATGCTGATACTTGTACTGTTGTAGGCTTTTGTTTTTTTACTGATTTTGTTTCTATTTATCATGAAAAGGGCTGTTTAAGTACTCTGCTATATGGCAGTGTTTATTAAAGGAGCCATTATCTTTTTTTTTTTTCAGCTTTCTCGGGCCCTGCGAATATTCAAGAGCCTCACATTGGTATGCCAAAATGCAGTTGGTTGTTCTTACTCTTTTGTGGGGGCCCACCATCCAGGTCCCAAATAAACACATGGAGTCTTATTATTACTTATAAATGACTGGCCTTAGCTTGGCCTGTTTCTAGCCAGCTTTTCTTAACTTAAATTGTCCCATCTACCTTTTGTCTCTGGGCTTTTATCTTTCTGTATTCTGTATAACTTTCTGTACTTCTTACTCCATGGCTTGCTGTGTAGCTGGGTGGCTGGCCCCTGATGTCCTCTTCTTCTCTTGTCCCTTGATTCTTTCTTCCCAGATTTCTCCTATTATTTATTCCCTCTGCCTGCCAGCCCTGTCTATCTTTTCTCATGCCTGGCTATTGGACGTTCAGTTCTTTATTAGACCAATCAACTATTTTAGGCAGGTAAAGTAACACAGCTTCACAGAGTTAAACAAATGCAGCATAAAAGAATTTAACACATCTTTACATCATCAAACAAATATTCCACAGCATACAAGAATGTGACACATCTTTAACTAGTATTCCACAACAATAGACAATGAACTATGGGAAACTAAGGAATGCTGAGAGTGAGGGGAAATAGTCTTCCTTAGAGACGAGGTCCCTAATTCATTATCCAATGCCAAGCGGTCAGCCCTGAATCAAATACATACAAGTAGCACTATACAGACTCAGTAGGTTGTATTTATATATTTATTGTGTATGTGTCTGTGAGTGTGTAGATAGACAGAGAGACAGACAGACAGATAACACAAAGAAAAAGCATGAATTTGAGATGAAACAGGGGATATTGGGACATGGGAGAGTTTGGAGAAAATAAGAGGGAAAAAGAAATAATGTCACTATGTTTTAATTTAAATTAAAGAATAAAATGGCTTTTTAAACACTAATTTTTAAAATTTCCGTGTGTGAGTGTTTTGCCACAAGTATGTATATATGTGCACCATATACCTGCCTGATGTGGGTAGAGTCCAGAAGAGGGTGACAGTTCCTTCAGAACTGAAGTTATGGACTCCACCATGTAGGTGCTGGGAATCCAACTGAAGTCCTCTGCAAGAACAACAAGTGTTTTCAATTGCTGAGCCCTCCCTCCATTGTAACAAAATAATAAATAAGAAAAATGATGTCACCAACTTTTGTTTCTTCAGTTGTGGCTTCCTGGATGTTGGCTATGTACTTAATACATACTGAAGATTTTCCTACAAAATCCAGACTATTAATTAGAATTAAACCAAATGTCTAGGGCATGGTAGGAATACTTGACAGCTTTGTGAGTATTCAGAAGCACTGTAAATTCTTATTTTGTTATTTTTAATGTTTCCTATACAGTTACATGGTAAGTTCCACATAGGTGTGCCTTGTATTTCCTCACAAATGTTTCACAATGCTTCTACTCTTAGTTTAACTGTACGTTTATTAAAATGGTTGTTTCTACTAATCATTTGTCTTTAGCAATATGGTAATATTTGTAAATTAATGCTACACTGTTATGCTAATACTAGTCCTCATAAGTGAAAATTAAATTATCTTTATTTTCTATGGACATAGGCATATCATGAACCTTTGTGGGGTTATTACTACGTATGCATTTTCTATTTTCATATGTTGGCAGAGTTTTCTTATTAGGACAGTCAGTCAGCCCTGTCCTGCCAGTCCACTCTCAAATAACTGCACAGGGATTTATTATTAATTACAAATGCTTAGCTGATAGTTTAGGCTTGTTACTAACTAGTTCTCACAACTTAACACATATTTCTTATCTATGGTCTACCATGTGGTGGTACCTTTTTACAGCATGACATATTCATCTCCTGCTTCTTCTGAATCTACTGGTGACGCCTCATCACTCTGCCCTTCTTCCCTGCACTCTCTTTTTGTCCACAAGTTCATAACCTCTACCTGCCTAGCTATTGGCCACTTAGCCCATTATTAAACCAATGAGAAGAACAAATATTCATAGTGTACAAAAAGATTGCTCCACAGCATTTCCCCACTTTTGTCTAATTTAAAAAGGAAGGTTTTAACATATATATATATATATAGTTATCTCATAAGAATTACAGTTACAATATCCAATCCATTTATATTTGGCAAATTTAGAGAAAATACTCTATTATCTATTTTATCTTTGTGAGTCTAAAGTTTTATACCTAATTTACTTTTTATCATAACTAAGGAAAACTATAAGTTTAACTATTTAGTCTTTAACTTCATCAAAGACCCCAAAGGGTGTGATATTACTTAATGACAGGGACATCTGGCTGCCTGGACAGTCACCCAAAGTTCCTCTGTAATGTTGGGGCATCTGTATTTCACCTAAAGGCCTAGTATATCTGACAGATATTTCTGAGAAGCAAGGAGTTTTGAAGGACTGTCTACCTTGACTTGGCAAAGCTTGGCAGTCACTTTCCTTTGCATACTGCTGGTCCAGTTTGGAAAGTATACTGTAAGCAGTTGAGGCAAAGACAGTTTCTTTGCCCAGTGGCTAGCTTTAGCTACAAGAAAGAAAACTCCTTATGGAATTTCTCTGATGACCATCATCTTTTCTGAAGTCAACTGGTGCTGCTAGGGGCAGATGTGTCTCACTTTCAAGAAAAGCCTTATGTTTTTAAAACATTATAAATGCCATATTCTGTAGGCCTTTGAAGTGTTTGAAGACCATCTATCTATCTAAATGTATCTGTTTAACATTGAAAACATACCTAATATTACTAAAAGTTTGATTATTATAGAGGACTAACTACTATCCTGTATTTCATAATTATATATTATATTTTAAAGTCATCTGTATTAGCACAACACCCCAAACAAGAGCAGAAACATACATACAGAATAACAAAAATAACTTTAAATTTATATCAATAAACCAAAATCCATACCAATGAAAAATATTTTGAGATTAATAGTTGCTTTTTTATTAAAGTAGATTCAATAATCTACCCTTTTATCTCTTAATTTCTATACCATATCCTGCTGTTTTAATTTAGAAAGAGATCTTTGAATTTAACTCCTTTGTTTAGCTTTTTTTTCTGACTACAACCAATAATCACCACCACCCCCCACTTTAAATGATGACAAACATCTATAACTCATCTTTTGGGAATATGGGCATTGCTTTTACTAGACTGCTTCCCATTATCTGTGGGTGTTGTGTTGGGATCATTGGAGTAACCTTGAGAAAATTAGGATAATCATCAAGTCTTGGCTGGAGTAGTCTGTGAGGCTGGATCATCTCAGGCAGCAGTCTTGAAGATGTTCTGGATATAGAACATTTAGAAAACTGCAAAAAAGTTGCTCTGAAATGTTGGATCATCTGGGCTATCATTTTTTATTGATGTCTGGTCCCCTTGCTCTGAAAACACAATAGCTTTTAAAGGTAACATACATATCTGTATTAATACAAGTATACACTGTCTGTTGTACACAAGTCAAGAAAGATGATATTTTGTTTTATTTTTGAGCAGGTAAAATATACAGCACGTGTCTCACAGTTTTTCTAGGTTTATTTCTTTATGTCTGTAGCAAGGGTTTTAGGGGGCCTTCCTTGATCAAACCCAATCATCTTCAACCTTGAATGAATCTATAATCATTCATATTCTGTGGGAAAAAAAGCATAACCTCTTTTCCAAAGCAACACAACTTTTGACATCTATTTTGAAGTCAAAACATTTTTTTAAATATTTAGGTTGGTTTCATTCAGCAACTGCCACAATTCAGTGTATTTTAGCAGCTATTGCTTGTTCATCAATAATAAAAAAATATTAAAGACAACATAATAACATACAGGATCCATACTCTCCATGTATTTTTCCATTGTTATTTGGCTTTTTTTTACTTTATTCATTTTTAAGGACTTTATTATTTGTAAACTATTATTTCTATATGACTGTCTATATATACCCTTTCTCCTTTTCTTTATAAGTCTACATACATTTTTAAAAACACTGTACCTGCTTAGAGATTTCTTCTGTCTGGATCTGTCTTTATTGATCATTTGGAGTGTTCTCTGATTGCATGAGACAGATCTTAAGCTGCTATGTAAGCACTAGGTGGAGCTTAGCTTAGTGCATGGCACTAGACCATGATGGCTAGCTGCTGGTTCCATTTCACAGGCAGCTGTCAGGAGACAGGTCTCTGTGCTGTGACTGGCATGAGACAATGAGACTAGAAAGCCACATTTACCTCCATTTTTGTGTGTTTGGAACTTTTTTAAACTTTTTCAGGTTTTATGTGGAAATTTGTGTCTCACATTAAAATGTCATTTGTAGTCAGAGTTTTCTTCTCAGGGCTGCCAGTCAGCTCTTTGCCAGCTCACTCCCAAATAACTACGCAGAGACTTATTATCAATTATAAATGCTCACCTGATAGCACAGACCTGTTACTAACTAGCTCTTACAACTTAAACTAGCCCATATTTCTTATCTACGCTCTACCATGTGGCAGTACCCTTTTTCAGCATGGCAAGTTCATCTCTTTGCTTCCATTGTGTCTGCTGGTGACTCCTCATGACTCCTCTCTTCTTTTTCCCTGTTCTCTCTTTTTGTCCACAAGTCCCACCTAACCTCTACCTGCCTAGCTATTGACCATTTAGCCCTTCATTAAGCCAATGAGAACAACAAATATTCAGTGTACAAAAAGATTGTTCCATAGCATGCATATAACATATATGTGTGTGTGTTTCTGTGTGTGATCAGGAAAGACAGTTTCATGGTTCCAACTTACACAGTGCAGCAGACTTGATTCCAATCGAATGAACCAAAGCTTGTGCACAGGGTGAGTAATGAATGTATTTATTTTTCCTCTGTTTAATTTCAAACAGAGATTGAAAATCATGTTTTACATTGTGTTTACTTTTGATTCCCATCTTATATAACTCCATGCTACTTTTTACCATTAAAATCATAATTTTCAAGCCCTAAAATGGTGTTAGGGCATGACATTTATCCACAAACTGTGATCAAACCTCACTCACCAAATAAGTCAAACTATGTGTGCACAGGAAATACAAAAGTGTTGTGGTTTTATGATGTTTTATCACAGGAAAAAGAGACTAACTTCTACATTATCAGTCTCAGAGATAGAAATTACCCAGACATCTCTACTTTCAGTTCCAAATCTTTTCTGGGGACAAAGCTACATTTTCTAGTTGAGTAGAAGGCTTTGATTCACAAGAAACAGGACCTCCCTTCTCTGCCCAGGTCTGTGAGTGTACATGCTTATGCATGTGTTTCTAACTGTTTACCAGGGAAAAAATGTTTTATGTCAAGTTAGGAAAGTTCTATAATTATTTACACTATAAGGTAATTCTAGCTTAAGTGTTTGAGTAGAATTCCTGAATGAAAAGAGTGTTTTTCTTGTCTGAGTTATTGATATATTCTTTATCACAGTATCCAGTGTTCATAATCAGGACATGTCTACTGAAGAGTAAGAAGTTGTATTGCTGAGATAATAAGCCCTACCTCTTAAGTAAAATATCTTTTAGAGATTAGAAGGCTGACGTTTGAATGAGAATGCTCACATCTTATGGAAGGTGCTTTTGCTTCTGAGATAACACAACTCCACACTCAAGAAAAGACAGAAGTTTTAGTTTACTAAAAGATAACAAGAAAATGTATCACAGAAATTCATGTATCTGACATGAATTTTTCTTACAAAAAATATTCATCAACAGATAAAAACATAAACAGAAAATTGTATGTGCTGATGTTCAACATCAGGAAGCCAAATATTTTTTTAACTAAGTATCTCAATGTAAGTGAATTAAAAATATTTATTATGTTTTTATTGTATTTAGAAATGAGTCTTTATTTTACAATAAAATGTTAATTAATTTCCCCTGATTTTGTGCAAGCTGTTATTTCTATTATTTCATGTTTAGTGGAATTTTTTCTGTATTTTACTTGTTCAACAAAAATATTTCATCTCAGTACAAAGATATCAGAAAAAAACTTCTGTATACTCACCTTATTTTTTCAAGAGTCCTTTGTGCATTACAGAAATTAGATCAGAGCCAAGAGTGGTGGCACATGTCTTTAACTGCAACACTCAAAAGGCAGAGACAGACTATCTTTAGTAAATATGGTCAGCCTGGTTTATGTTGTGAATTCTAGGATAACCAAAGCTGCATAGAGACACACTGTCTCAAAGCAAAAAGTTAACTAAATAACAAAAACCAGAACCTGGATCTGTTCATGAAGTAAATGTGTCATAATCATCACGCGATGACATTAATTCATGATCGAAAGTCTCAGCTCTGCCCAGGTACATAATGTGCATATAAGCATATAAGTTTACTGCTTTGTAATACAAAACAATGGAAGGCCTTGGAAGCTACTTACTGCTATTCTCATTATATTTATTTCATGTTATGTTTACATTTTATTTAAAATTTAGTTTTTGTGAATGTGAAGAGTTTTCCTATTTACTTCACCATTTATCTACTGTGAAGTCATTTATAACAGGGTAGTTTGAAATAATGAAAGGACATGAGAACTTGAGTCAGAAGAGCTGAGTTTTAATCAATCTTTCCCAGCTTTCCATTTTTAAATTGGGACAGTCCAAGGACTCTGTGGATTTTTATTTCCTTTTCTACCAATCAAAAAGTAAAGACTCCTGGATTTACCTGAGTGGAATTCTAGACTATGCAACACATAGGACATAGAATTTGAACTTGCTTATTATTCTAAAAGTGTTATGAATTATTCATAATTTCTAACATCATGTTAAATAAGCAATATTATGCTGAGTATCTCTGGTATTCAAAATTTTCACCCAGTATAATAACTGGTACTATTTTCTTCAGGTTAATAATGGAATTACGTTCAAGCAATGTTTAGGGCTAATATTTAAGCCTAAAAGAAAATGGATACTGTCTTTTCTTTTACAAAATGATTCAATTAATGATGAAAATTTCAAGAAAGCAGCTAAATGGCTTTGTTTAACTTGCTTTCTTCAAAGGCAAGACTGTCATATTTATTCATATTTATTCTGAGACTTTGGAGACTACTATATAGGCCTTTGTGTGTCCCTGACTCTCAAGAAATTTGGCACTTTAGATTTACTGTTTGTATGCAGTTAGCATTATTGATACCAAGTTCATCACATTTCACTTAATTGTTATGATGTCCCTAGGATATTGTGCTGCTGATACCTTTTATCTTCTGTGATGTAGGAAACTTAATACAGATTTTGAATTACTTCTGCTTATCATTATTACATCTGGGTGTATGGTATAATTCAGTCTGTCTTCCTATATTATTTCCTCTCATTATATAAAGCTTGTTTTGATGTCAGATTTCATTTTACATTGTGAATTGGTTTACTTCAAAAGTACATATTATTTTGCTGACACTGATTCTCCAAGGAATGAACATTGTTATATCTATGTTATGAAATATAAGCATCTTAATTATGAGATAACAGAAAGCAAAAGAAAACTCATGCTGTCTCTTAAAAGGATGCTTATGAGAAGTATATCTATAGAAACACAAATTGAAAGGTAGAAATGTATTCTTCAAATGGCAGAAAGTCCATGGAGTTGTGTCAACTTGAAATATTTTCTCCAGAGATGAACAAATGTCATAATTACAACCTCAAACCAACAAAGAGGGGTGCTTCTCAAGGGTGGCCGAAACAAAGATCTGCACTACCTACCAGGCAACCCAGAGAGAATGGTAAGTCTCGGGTTCCATTCGTCTCCTCCTGATGGACTGATGTGAATGTAGAAACCACGCTATTGTCAGTGACAGCACTCATTCTTACCTCCCCAGGGAAGTAAGTTGTATTTGCTCTAAGATAATATTAGGAATTAAAATCAAGTTACAGGTGATGAGATAATTTGTCATAAGGACAAATGAAAGGAGAACTTGAGGGGTGGTTTACCTTTAAGTAAGAATATCTAGAAATAAACCTTAGAAAAGAAAACTTAAAAACCATCCAACTATCTTCTTAAGCATGATAGAAGCAATACATTGTAGCAATTTTCAGAGATCTTTCTGAATTACTAGAAACAATCTGTACTCAAACTATTTTCAAGCAAGAGTAAAATTTGTGATGGTTTTTACAAAGGGGAAAACCTGAGCCTGGTGTGGTCACACATGCCTGTCAACCCAGGACTTTGTAAGTAGATGCAAGGAAATTGGGAAGTCAGGCTGTCCTCAGCAATAAAGAGTTCAAGGTCAGCTTGGTTACATGAGACACTGTTCCAAAACGTGATGGAATAAGTCATTTAAAGAGAAAGATTAAAAACTAAGAATTAAATTAGTAACAAAAGTTATTTTAAAGGGGTAATTTGGGAATTCAGTCATGTGATATATAATAACCAAAGTGAATGCTTATGTAGTTATGTACATGATGTTGAACAGACATTGAATAAAATTTAATACAAATTCTCATTTTATGAGATTTTGATCTTCAAATTTCTATAAACATAAATGCTGTTTTTAGTATGTATATGAGTGTATAGACACATAGACTATATAAAAACGTCCCTTATTATACTATTAAATGTCAGGAGGATTTTTCAATGTAATTATTAAAATGCAAAAATACTGTTATTGCCATTGTTGAGCATTGTTTCAATATTGTTAAATTACTATTCAAGAAAAGGTAAAAATGTGATATTTATCACATCAGAATTTAAAGCAAAAATATTATATTTGTAAAATATTAATCAAAATACTTGAAGACATGTAAATGGATACTTCCTAAATGTTAAAATTAGTAATAATAGAATTTGAATGTAGGCTTGACGAAAATTAAGACACAAATGAAAATCAAATTCTTTTCTAAATAAAATGTAAACAAAGTGTAACGAAAAAAATTTTCTGAACAAAGATTAAAGATAAAAGTAAAAAAAAGTTTTATATTAAAGTAATCTAGAAATGACTCTAATACTTACTTCAAATTGCTCATGAACATAGAATAAAACACAGAGAATGGAAATAGAAACTATTCAAAGATAAAGACAGTACCTTACAAATAAAATCTTTATATGTATACACAGTTAAAATGATTCTATTGAGATGTCAATACACCATAGTTTAAAAGTATCACAGTCTTGAAAAGCTCATTTTAAATATTTTGTTAAAAATGATTGTTTTATTTTTATTTCTCTCTCTCTCTCTCTCTCTCTCTCTCTCTCT
>CABHPH010135210.1:0-39387 GCA_902168325.1 Peromyscus nudipes
CTCAAACTCGGGATCCTCCTGCCTCTGCCCCCATCAGCAAATTCTACCGGCGTGCGCCACCACAACCGGCTGAGGGTAGCTCGGGTCTGAGCTAGGGCCCACAAGGCCACAGGCAAGCGGCTTTTTCATGAATTCGTACCACGAACGTTGGGCGCCAGATGTAGCAGGAATCTTTAAAGTTCTTATTAATAAAATCAAACCTGAGCCAGGTATTGGGATGAACGCTGAATGATCAGAGAAGCAGAACAAGCCACAGCTACCTCACCTTGCCAATTCCTCAGCTGATCCTGTTTCCTCAGACTGGATGCCTCTCAGCTGAACTGTGCTGCTCAAAAGCCTAAAAGCTTAACCAGCCTAGTTCCTGGTCCTCACGCCTTATTTACCTTTCTGCTTTCTGCCATCACTTCCTGGGATTAAAGGTGTGTGTCACCATGCCTGACTGTTTCCAGTGTGGCTTTAAACTCACAGAGATCCAGATGGATCTCTGCCTCCCAAGTGATAGGATTAAAGACGTATGTGCCACCATTTTCTGGCCTCTATATCTAGTGGCTGTTCTGTTCTCTGACCCTAGATAAGTTTATTAGGGTATACAATATTTTGGGGAACACAATATCACCACAGCCTGGAGCAGCTGCATGTCTGGCAAGACACCCCGAAAAATGAAGAGACCCTGGGCTTCCTAGGCAAGGACTTGAAAAGAGCAACTTACCCAGCCAAGAGCCAATCTTAGTCTGGCAGAGAGCAGGTTTGGAGGAGAGGGCTGTTTTCCCACCAAGTGGCCCTGGGCCAGTGGGGAAAAATCAACCCCCTAGGTGGAACCTCCAAATGATAAGTTTTAGGCCTCCCTGAAGGCCTCTCTACTGTCACAACAAACCAAATCAGACCAAATCAGGACAAGCCCAGGTTTAATGGGTAAAGCACTCCTGGGTGATTCCCTGGCCCTGCAGAGAGGAGACTGAACACAAGATCGGAAGAACCATGAGTCTGTTTTTGGGGATGCCGCTTATATACCCTGTGGGAGTGGTCTTGAGGCTCTCTGGGGGAGGAGCTGTGTTTGGTGGGCTTTGAAGAGGCAGGTTTAGGAAAAGAGATAGGGGAGGGAAGTTGAGGTGGATCTTCCACCAGACTCCTTTCAGACATTCCAGACTCTTTGGGTATAGGGATGCCAGGGTGCCAGGGGTTGGATGGAACTCCCATCCAAACAACTGTGACTATTTATATGGAAAATTCTCAGAAATCAATTCTTAAAAAGAGAACTTTTTTATATAAAGAAGACTAATAAATTCTTCTTTTTTGTTTTTGTTTGTTTTTGAGACAGGGTCTATCATGTAAGCCATGGTTGTCCTAGAACTCACTGTGTAGACCAGGCTGGCTCCAAACTCAGCAGAGATCCACCTGCCTTTGCATCCCAAGTGCTGGGACTAAAAGTATGTTCCACCATGCCAAGCTTATAAATTCCTGTCTTTAACTAAATTTGAGTTGGACTTTGTGTGTGACACAATCGAATGAGCCATTTATTCACATTACCACATTAAATGTTTATCGAACGGCTAACTTTTGCCAGTTGCTGGTGTATACAATGATGATCCATCAGCAAATAAAACAAGGTTCTTATTTTCAAAGTTGGTGATAAGATATGCAAAAAGTTAAAAGAGGGGGAAAAATGAGTGCCAGCTTAGTAGAGAAGAAAGTGCCTTTGAGAAGATAATCTCACCAGAGAAGGATTTGGCCGCAGGGCTCTCTGAGGGAAGAGGTATAGGCAGTGGGGGCGTAAGGGTCTCAAGGCTGGAATACGGCTGTGTCTGAGGCAAGTAGGGGCTGCTGTGGCTGAAGTGCAAGGAGGCAGGGAAGATCCCATAGCTTCCTACAGTCTTCTAAAAGACTGACAAGCAGAGAAACACCAAAGTGTTTCAGTGGAGAAATGACCTGACAGTGCTGATTCTTAGTTCTTCCCAGTTCCTGAGAGCTCTTATCAACTCTACCCAAGCTGTACGGTCTTTGGTATTTGTTTATTCATTTCAAAATACCTCTATATCTCTTTCAATTGTTCTTTCCTCTTTCTGAGAACTCCTGCCACTCATAGGACTAACCCTGACAATAACTTGCTCAGGCTGGCCTCAAACTCACAATGTAGATGAGAATGACCCTGAACTCCTGAACTTTGTGCCTACACCTCTGAAGGGCTGGGACTATATGGGTGGGCCTCCAATTCCGGCTGCCTTTCAGCAACTCTTGGGACACTTCTCCATCCTGTGCACACAGCTTTCCAGCCTACTAGAAGCTTGCTGTGTATGCAAATCATTACCTGATGTTCATGCTCCACCCCCCAGTGTGTCCACCAATCAAGCAGAGGAAGGCACTCCGGGCCAGCTGGAGTCTCTGATTGTCACACACTCCTTCCACTTTGATCTACTACCAACACTAAATCAGAGGTGAGAAATCAACTTTCTCTTTCACAAAGTAGATCTGCTATCACTCCAGCTGTGTGGGGAGCTCTATCTTTAGTGAGTATTCCATTTTTTTTCTCCTGTGTAAGACTTCCTGCAATGAAGTCTTTCTTTACAATATATGTTTATATATTCTTACTTTATAATATATGTTCAGCAAACAAAACCAGCAAATCCAGAAAATACTCTGTGAAGCCATGGATGGCAAAGGTGTTTCAGAACTTCTCAGCTGCCATGAGAACACAGCTGAGGAATTAGTTGGGAAGGAGCACTTACAGCAGGCTGCAGGCAGAGCAGCTGAGTTTTCAGGTTAGGCTTTTTGGTAAGGCTTGAGTTTTTAATATTGTGTACCTGTGTTTACATGATAAAATGTGAGATGGAAGAGCCCTCTACCCTGCCATTTACATGGACCTAAAGCTATATTTCAGATGAAACTTTAAAGACTTCCAAAAGCTCATCTGGCCAGCCAGTGGAGCCTTTCTTGGAATTTTTCTTAACAACATTTCTGTGGCTTGGTGTAAAATCCAAATTTACTGTGCAGAAGAGATCTTTTCTTTCATCTGCAAGGGATTTTATGAACCTGGAAAATAGGCTTTGTTAGATGCTGAGATCATTGAAAAGACAGGAACTGACTGAGCCTTATTGGGAAGAAAGAAATATTATGGCTTTGATGAGGGGGTGTTGATATTTCTTTTTGGTTAAAAAAATGGTTAAATTCCAACTGACTGGTCAATTTTCTGTTCTTTTTTTAATGTGAATTTTTTAATGTTCATTTGAAAAAAGTTCTTTTTAAAAATCTATTTGTTGATAATTTCATACATGTATAATGTATTTTGATCATATTCACCCTCTATTATCTCTCCCATCCCCCTCCTGTTCCTGCTGAGCCCTGGAACTCCCCAGCAAGCCCCCCACTTCATGTCTATTTTGTACCCAGTGAGTTTAATGAAGGTTCTTGCATGAGCATGGGTGAGTGACTGGCTGTTTGCTGGAACCTGAGGAACTTATCAGTGGCTACATCAATGTATATATGAGAGATTCTGAATGAAGGAGAACTTTGTATGGGGCTAGGGAGAAACCACACTGAACATTGATTCTGCTTGCTATCAGCACAGTTAGTATACTGTGTTCATCTCCAGTATAAACATTTGCATAGCTGCTTAATAGTCTGTCAACTTCTGTGTGGAGGGGGCAGACTTGGCCTTGTCATGTTCACGGACGTGTTCTCAGCATTTGATATAAGCCTGTCTCAGGTATCTGGTGGATAAATGGACGTACTGTTCAGTTGGGTAAATGTATGTTGGAGAGGGGTGTGTTTCTCTGGGGTGTGGGATAAATTAATGCAAAACACTTAGCACAGGGCAGTCACTCACTTGCCGGATCTCAGCAAAAATGGTGCATCCCTGAAGAGACCTTCCAAAATAGCCTTTTTTTTCCCCTCTTGTTATCCATTTTTCCTTTTCATGTAACAACACATTCATTTGTTACCACACTTACATGTGCCAGTCCATGACAGTAGGGAAGATCTTGTCTCTTTCATCCCCCCATATATTGCCTATATCTGCAACATTTCAAACTTTCAGTCAGTATTTATTGAGTAAATAAATGAACCAATTCTTGACCTTTGTTTCAATTGGACCAGGAAATGTTTATTATACTTCTTAACTATTCTAAAATAGCATTTGTATTGGGAGAAAGAATCAATTCTCTTGAAGAATTGGTTTCAATTTTTCATTTAAATTGCAAAATAATAAGGACAATTCAAGTGATCATCAATTGGGAACTAGCAGCTGTTTGGTACAATGCAATGCAGCTATGGTTTTTTTTAAAGATAGAGGAAAGAGCTCTGTGTACTTGTATGAAGAGGCCCCTAAAACCGCGTTAGTGAGAGTGGATTGGATGTGTGGAGTGGTGAGAATTTAGGAGCTGTTGTGTACGGCTGGTGGAGAAATGAGAGTCACATTTGGGATACCAAGGAGCACAGTGTCTCCTGGGAGGTAAGACTGGGATTAAATACAAAATCTTCAAGACAGGAAGTGGGCATTTTTCAATGTGTGTTCAAATGGTTTTTGAACCATTTGAAGGCATTATACCAAAAAGTAAAAACCAAGATGAGTTTGCTTTTAAGAACTCAGTGCTGAGTGCCTCCTTTAGTTGAAACTCTCAGTCTTCAGCACTGGGGGCGGGGGTGGGGGGTTGGTAAAGTTGAAAGAACTTGATCCTAATTCTGTGAGGAAGTTGGAGTACAGCCAAGAGGGCAGGTACTCGCCGGCACACAGGCCAGTCCTGCTGCTCTCTTGCTACCTGGCCCTGATGCCAACAGAACATTTGAGACCTTGAGGACTTCACCCCAGGGAACAGCCTCGGCGTGCCTCTGTTCTGAGAGAAGGCTGACCTTTCAGGCTTGGAGTTCTGCCATCGCTTTTTCTTTACAACTATTAGGTCAGAGAAAGTTCTGGGTAGCGCTTTCAACCCTGAGCCTGTAGAAAAGTCTTACCTTGAGAAATTTCCTCCTTCAGTTTTCCTTTTAATATTTCTTGTGAGTTCAGTTCTGAGCAGTTAGCCAGACAGATCTGCAGCATATTCTGCAACAAGAGAAAAGCATTACGTCACCTCTGACCAGTGCACAGTGATCCGAGCCACAATTGCCTATCAAGTACTTGAAAAACAACTACTGTAACCAACGGACTGGTTTTTCTTTTGTTTTTGGGGGTTTTGTTTTGTTTTGTTTTTTCGAGACAGGGTTTCTCTGTGCAGCTTTGCGCCTTTCCTGGATCTCGCTCTGTAGACCAGACTGGCCTCGAACTCCCAAAGATCCGCCTGGCTCTGCCTCCCGAGTGCTGGGATTAAAGGCGTGCGCCACCCCCGCCCGGCTTCTTTTGTTTTATTTCCTTGTTTTCATTAGTTCTTAGAGAATTTCATACAGTGTGTTTTGATTATTTTTACCATCACCTGCCACTCCTCCCAGATCCACGAGGAAACTGTTTTCTGGACACAGCAGGGCAGGCGCACATATGAACTCACAGTGGTTTCTAACAGCATGCACAAGACCAGCTCAAAAACCCCAGGGTGGCCGGGCGGCGGTGGTGGCGCACGCCTTTAATCCCAGCACTCGGGAGGCAGAGGCAGGCGGATCTCTGTGAGTTCGAGGCCAGCCTGGGCTACCAAGTGAGCTCCAGGAAAGGCACAAAGCTACACAGAGAAACCCTGTCTCGAAAAACAAAACAAAACAAAACAAAACAAAAAAAAAAAAAACCCAGGGTGGAGAAAGGAGGTGGGCACAAGGTTCCGAACCTCAGCTGAGGAGTTATTAGCAATGAACTGATTTTAACACTGTACTTATTGTAACATGAACTGCCTCATGTGGATGATGCAGGTAGTCACATAGCTCTGGTTAAAGCAGTAGAGACACCTCTTGGGTTAACTATAACCCTGTAGTTAAAAATTCTTCCTTCCGAAAAAGCCATTTATTCACAATTTTATTTATCTATTTGTTTATTTTATTTATTTATTTATTTATTTATTTGTTTTTCGAGACAGGGTTTCTCTGTGTAGTTTTGGTACCTGTCCTAGATCTTGCTCTGTAGACCAGGCTGGCCTCGAACTCACAGAGATCCGCCTGGCTCTGCCTTCCAAGTGCTGGCATTAAAAGTGTGCGCCACTGTCACCTCGCTCACAAATTTTTTTTAAAGAAATTTTTTTCTTTACTTTTTATTTTTATACATACTTTTTGAGACAGGCTTTCACTATATAAACCAGGCTGGCTTTGAACTCACAGAAATCTGCTTGCCTCTGTTTAGCAAGTTTGGGGGCTAAAGGCTAACCAATTTTTTTAAATTGATTTTAATTTCAATTGGATCAAAAAAGTGGATCAGAAACACATACACTAGGAATCAAATGTTATAAGTCCCAGGGATAAAAGCATGAGTATGACAGTCAAGGCTCTGGCCCTCACAGAATTTATAATCTATTACCATGAGCCAACTATAGCCATGAGCTTATCCAGCCTATTGCCCATTTTAACAACTTTGTGAACTAACAATGACTTTCACATTTTTAAATAGTTGGGGAAGAAAAGTGGAACAATACTTGATAGCACATGAAAATTGCATGAAATTCAAGTTTTAGTGTTCATTGATAAGGTGTTTGGAAGAATCTGACCATGTTTATTTATTTATGTATTACCAACATCTGTGGCAGAGTCAAGTATCACAACACAGACAATACGGTCCATAAAGCCCAACATTTACCAACCCTTGTTTTATTGAAAAGCAGTAGGCTAGGTGCCATGAGGAACATTTGCATTATTGAATTCAATCTTTGGTAAACATACTTCTCTGCAGAGGTTCTATCAGTCTCTTTACTAACAAAATGTAAACTGAGATTCATAATGGTTCATTATTCAAATAGAGTCACAATTACTGAGTGGTAAATAGAACTATTCCATGGTTGTATGACTCAATAGGCAATGGACTTAGTCAACACCCTAAAGACCATTGTTTCTCTCACCTGAATGTAGAAACTTGTTGCCTGGAAAATCTTGTTAAAAGATTGAGATCCACTAATTCAACAGATCTTTAGTGGGACCCCAAGACTGTGCATTTCTGACAAGCTTCCAAGTGGTGTTGACAGTTCATAGATCCCAGGCTCTGAATGAGTGACTCTCAACTTGGGTCATGCATTACAACTCTGAGGAAATTTTTTAAAGCTGCATAGGCCCACTCCCCCAAATGCTGACTTATTGGCCATTGATCCAGGCCTTCAAGTTTTTATAAAAAGCTTTCCTAGTGATTTAATGCATAGATAAGATATCAAGTCACTGCTTTGCTGGAATCCTGTTGGCCCAAAGTAAAACCATTACAATGAGAATCCAAAGACCCAAGTTCAAGCCCTGACACAATAGGTAAAGGCTGATGCTTCCTCTGTGTGAGGTTCATTTTCTTTGAAGGTGAAAAACAAAGAGACCCAAGCTGGATGACCTCTTGGAAGGCTCACACAAAGAGGTAAGACATGAGTGGTGCCTGGGTTTCAAATGCATCCAGTGCATTAGCATGATGCCCAGCCACCAGGTCCATGGAGGATAAAGCTTAGCCGATATCTGCTATCTTGTCCTGTTTGGACACTTTATCATTACAGAAACGATTCCACATAGCCAGGCTGCCCTATCACACAGCTAGAATCACAGTCAAAATTACGCTTTAATGATTATGAGAGTAGTATCTGTTTTATTGCAGGAAAATTATGGGAATTATAAGGAGGAGAAACTCAGTCACAATCCCTGGAACACTAAAATTGTATTTTTAATAGCCTCTGCCAAGTAAATGCCATTGTGATCAAATGACTTCCCACAGAAGCAAGGAGGAGTAGGTGGCTGGGAAGGACCTCCCGACAGAAGCCCTGTTATTATATCTCCAAGCCTGGACTCGATGGTAGTGTGGGCTTCTATTGGGAGCATGGGAACTGCAGCCTGTAAACCAGACAGACCCTAAACATAGAGAGTGCTTTCAGCCAAGCTGGTACTAGGCTATTCTTAGTTTCCTCACCTGTAGATAATCTGTGGTGTTTTGATGTGACTTTTGATATGACGTTAGAGTCTAAGCCTCTGTATAGTCACAAAAAGTTGAGAAATGCATGTAGAAAACAATAGTGTGGGGTAATAAGGAGAATGGACTGGGCCCAGACAGTTCTGGACTTGAATCCAGCCCATGGCTCTTACTATTTTCTCTATCTGTACACATGGATAATAACTACATACTTTACAGGGTTTCTCTAAGGATTTAATGACAAAGAATACACAAAGCATCAAAGCACAATGTTTGGCACATAGAGATGCCCAGAAAATGATAGTGAGTGGGTAAAGATGAATAATTATGATAAAACTTAGGTGCTTTGAGGGTATTACTACTCTGCAAACAAAACTAAGTGCATGTCATTTTTGCTTGTTTTTTAGCTGGATTAGTCTGCCTGGAAATCCCAAGTGCTAAAACATTCACCAACACTGATGCTAGTTAGCAGTTGTCACCATGGCGACGCTATTTCATGCTAGGTGTTTTGAGCGTCTAGCAATTACCGGTCCTGTGAGAGTCTTGTATAAAGATTATAGAACAGCAACCCCTCAGAACTTTTCTAACTATGAGTCTATGAAACAGAACTTCAAAATAGAGATTCCAGAGTATTTCAATTTTGCGAAAGACGTCCTGGACCAATGGAGCAGTGTGGAAAAGGTACGGGGCAAACGCCAGTCAGACTATCAGTGCAAGTGAACACAGCCCCAGGGGTGGTTAGCAATGGCTGTAGAGAGTTCTGCTGCAATGAAGGGGTGATCAGTGGAAGTCATTAGTTGCTACTGACATCTAAGGATAGAGGGGCACTTCTGAAGTGCGGAACAGCCCCAGAACAAGGACTTATCTGGCCTACAAGGCCATCATGGCTGCTTGAGAAAGCCTACGTTATATTAATGGACCCTTTTTAGTTTTTTTCTCCCAGTTTTAAACAAAGAGGAGTAAAAAGTGATTTCAAGAGTCAAAATGGAAAGAAACAAAGTATAGCTACATCCCTGGGGGAATGACAGGATGTAAGAATTCTAACTTTTGGGGAAAAAAATAATCATGATAAATGAGAAAGGACTGGTCCCAAAAAAACCTGACATGGCTTCCTGCATGTAGAAATAAGAACCTTTGAGTGATTTGTACTTACTCCATGTACATCCTGACTAATAAATAATTTGTGAGTTTCTGAAGAGAATATGTTTCATTAAGTCAGCTGAAATATAATTTAACTGTATAGCAACCTCTAAATCCATAATCGCTGCACTTTCCTCAGGCTGGAAAGAGACTTTCCAACCCAGCCTTCTGGTGGATAGATGGAAATGGAGGAGAAGTGAGGTGGAGTTTTGAAGAACTCGGATCTTTATCCAGGAAACT
This sequence comes from Peromyscus nudipes, assembly GCA_902168325.1. Lineage (NCBI taxonomy): Eukaryota > Metazoa > Chordata > Mammalia > Rodentia > Cricetidae > Peromyscus > Peromyscus nudipes. Next base: position 9,371 of record CABHPH010135210.1, read on the forward strand.
TGCCAACATACTCACAGAAGCCTGTTCCTTGCAAAGGGGAGACAGAGTAATGGTGCTTCTACCCAAAATTCCAGAGTGGTGGCTTGCAAATGTGGCCTGTCTGCGAACAGGTTGGTGATATTCACACTCCTGATCCCATATCCACACATTTAAGTAACCATGAGACATTTATCTGGATACAGTTCGCTGTTTGGCAGCATTTCATAACTCTACTCCAAGGGTCATACATAGGTGCATCTTAGAAGGCTACAGCCATTTCCTCAACATTCCTTTAATCTCTCCACCATTAGACTTCATGACCCTATCGTGGTTAATGTTTTCTGTTAACATTTGCGGTCATTCCCATCTCCTGACTTTTCTACATATTGTTTGCTATGCTTAGAATGTCTTTCCCTCAAAACTAAGTCCATAGCCAATTCTTATTTCACTTTCAAGTGTCAGGTGTCAAGATTTTTGGTTTTGGTTTTTGTTTGTTTTTCAAGATGTGATTATTTAATGTGTATGAGTGTTTTCCCTGCATGTGTGTCTGTGTGTTATGTGCATGCCTGGTGCCTTCAGAGGCCAGAAGAGGATGTCATCAGATCCCTGGACGATGTGAACCACCATATGGGTGCTGGGAATGGAACCTGGGTCTTCTGCAAGAGCAGCCAGTGCTCCTAACCTCTGGGCCATCTCTCTAGCTCTCTCACTTTTCAGTTTAATGTTACCTTCTCAGACAACCGTACCCTGATGTCTCAACCTGGATGCTATCTTCTTTAGGCATCTGTTATAGTTAGTGTTCTATTGCTGGAAGAGACACTATGACCAAGGCAATTTATGAAAGAAAAGCATTTAATTGGTGGCTTGCTTACAGTTCTAGAGGCTAGTCCATTTCCATTATGGTGGGAAACAGGCATGGTGCTGGAGCAGTAGCTGAGAGCTTACATCTGATCTACAAGCAGGAAGCAGAGAGAAGAGGCAAGACTGGGCCTGGCATGTTTGAAACCTCAGAGCCCACCCCCACTGAAATACTGCCTGCACAAGGCCACACTCCTCTAACAAGGCCACACCTCCTGATCCTTCCTGGATAGTCCACCAACTAGGAACCAAATATTCATTGGTCTATGGGGGCCATTCTCATTCAAACCACCACAGCACCCTAGAGTAATATATATGACTATTTAAACTTTTTGGGCATAGTATTTGTCTACATGTAACCTGCAGTTCCCATGGGTTAGGTATGCCCCTAAAAGGCCATTAACATAGCATATCTAGAACCTTCAGTTATTAGCATATAGTAAATGTTCAGTAAAATATTTGTTGAATTAATGTTCTGGTTGTCACAATATATCACTATATCAAGTGGCCACACTTTTATTAGAGGATAGCTAGTATATTCATTTCATATACACATAGGAATTATACATTGGAAAAGCAGAGCCTATTTTCAAACAGTATTTACAAAATGAGTGCACTCATGAACACTGCTTAAGCTCACTTTCTTAGTAGAGCACTGTTTAACTGGCAGGATCAAGTATACATTCATACTAAGACAATATAGGAAGACAACTGAATGGCTGCTGGAGAATCTTAGAGAGGGAAAACAGTACAGAAGGAGCAAGGGGGTTTTGTAGGCAGACTCTAGCCAGGAGCCTCTTCCTCTGTTTGTCCTGAAGCCACTGTACCTCTTGTTTGTCTGCATCTTTCCTGCGTTGCCTCTTTACTCCTCCTGGCTAACATTTGTAGCATGAATCTTAGAAGGTCTTATTAAATAATCAAACCTGAGGCCAGTTATTGGGGTGAACACTGGAAGGTCAGAGAGACAGAATAAGCCACAGCTATCTCACCTCACCGGATCCTCAGCTGGTCTTGTTTCCTCAGACTGGATGCCCCAAGCCCTCATCCAGAATGGGTCTCAGCTGAACTGCTGCTAGAAGCCTGAAAGCTTAACCAGCCACATGCTTCTCCAGGCCAAAGGCTTCTCCAGGCCAAAGGCCTCTCCAGGGCAAATGCCTCTAGTTTCTGGTCCTCACGCCTTATATACCTTTCTGCTTTCTACCACCACTCCCTGGGATTAAAGGCATGCTTTCTGGGATTAAAGGCGTGGGTCACCATGCTTGGGTGTATCCTTGAACACATGAATTTCTGCCTCTGGAATGCTAGGATTAAAGGCGTATGCTACCACTGCCTAACCTCATGTTTAATATTGTGGCTGTCCTGTTCTCTGACCCTAGATAAGTTTATTAGCATACACAATATTTTGGGGAACACAATACCACCACAAACATTCCTCTCCAATTGGGCTGTGTGCAGCTTGATTGCTTCAGGCTCTGGATCCCAAGTGACCCATCTGGTAATCCACTCAGCATCTTAAGTGTTTAGGCAAAATCTGATTGGTTCAACTTTAGGATAAGCCAATTAGAATAGGTCAGAGGCAACTTTTCCTGATTCTAACGTGATTCCTGGGGCTCTCCATAGGAAGGAAGGCAAATTATCTTAGATGGATGAGAGGGAGAGAATGAACCATAAATCCAATAGTCTTAAGAATGTTAGTGTTAATGGCACATAGTCATTTGTTTTCCTGGTCATTTTTCCCATAGAGGCTGGGAAAATGACTCAGGGCTGAAGAGTGCTTGCTACTTAGCTGTGAGGACCTGAGCTTTGGATCCCAGTACCTAGCTCAGGCAGTTCACAAATACCTGGAACTCCAACTTCAAATGATCTAATGCCCTCTTCTGGCCTCTGCAGGCACCTGAACATTCATATGTACCTATATCATAAAGACACGGACACGTGCACACATGCACACATGCACATTAAAAGAAACCCTAAAAGCCAGGTGGCGTACATCTTTAATCCCAGCACTCAGGAGGCAGAGGTGGGTGGATCTCTGTGAGTTCAAGGCCAGCCTGGTCTACAAAGAGAGTTCCAGGACAGCCAAGGCTGTTACACAGAGAAATCATGTCTCAAAAAACCATACACACACACACACACACACACACACACACACACACACACAGCTAGTTGTAAATGGATTTTTCTTTGGGCCGCCAGCTCACAAATAATGACATGGAGACTTATTACTAATTATAAAAGGTCAGCCTAAGCTTAGACTTGTTTCTAACTAGCTTTTGTAACTTAAATTAACCCATATTTTTTAATTTATGTTCTTCCATGTGCTCATTACATCATCTCCATTATGCCCATCCTGGTTATTCCACATCTTCTGCCTGGTGACTTTTCCTTTCTTCTTCCCAGAGCTCTCTGTCCTCAGAAGTCCCACCTAATCTCTTCCTGCCTAGCTAATGGCCATTCAGCTCTTTATTAAACCAATCACAGTGGCACATCTTCACACAGTGTAAAGGAACATTCCACAGCAGCTAGTTGAAAATTGAAGTCTTAGCTCACTAGGACTTGTATATTGCTTAGGATTCTATACACAGATGATAACAAGATAAAGAAGGCAAAGATATGGTTAATACATCAGTCTGGATAAGGCCTGTGACTGTGGGACAGAGAGAAGAATGGGGGTAGGAAACTTCAACACATTGTTAAACTCCGCTTCTTACGAAGAGTGCCGTGTGCTGCTCATCTGTCAGTTGGAAACAGAAGCTGTCCATATGTTTTCTTCTATTTTCATCACTTTCATATGTGGTATGCCTTGCAAATTTAGAGAAGTGTAATCATAAGGCGACTCTAAAGGAATTTTTGCTTCCACTGTTTGTGTTTATGGGTTTGTTTGTTTGTTTGTTTTGGTGTGTGTGTGTGTGTGTGTGTGTGTGTGTGTGTGGTGTGCATTCATGTGTAGGTGCCATGTGTCATGTGGAAGTCACACAGCTTTCAAGAGTCTGTTCTTTCCTTCTACCATGGGATGTGGGGATTAAACTCAAGTTGGCATGCTTGAATGGCAAGCACTTTTACCCAGTGAACCATCTCTCTGGCCCATAAGGAATTTTAAAGCATTTAAGAACTATTAGACAGCAGAGTAGTCCAATGAATTTTAATGCGCTTTCAGAACAAGGACAATGAAGAAGAGCAATGCTCGCCTGCAGTTCTGAAAGTGTGACTTTGGCCCAGTGGCATAGGTATCCCTGGGAATTTGTCAGAAACAAATTTTGAACACCTTCTGAATCTAAAACTCTGGGATGCAGCCTAGAAATCCATGTTTTCACATAGATTTCAGGGATTCTGATTTACATATCACTTGGGAAGGGTAAAAAACATCCAGAGATAAATGCCATCGACCATCTCTTGAAGATTGGGGGCTAAAAATGGTGTAGTCCAGAAGACAGCTGTATGACAAATACATAAGTAGGTACATAAGCAGATAGATGACAGATTCCCTTTTTAAGGATTTATATTTTTTTTGTGTGTGTGTGTGCATGCATGTGCACAAGGGCTGGAGTTACATGAGCCCTGTGAGATGCCTGATATGGGTGCTAGAAACTAACTCAGGTCCTCTGCAAGAGCAATGGGTGCTCTTCATCACTGAGCAATCTTTCCAGCTCAGGCGATAGATTCTTTTATTTTCAAATTAATTATTTTTTTTAATTTGTTTTTTTAATATATTGTATTAGGGTTCTCTAGAGAAACATAACTGTTAGGGTGGATACAAATATTCATATATATTCATATACATGGGAATTACTAGAGTGGTTTACAGGTTATGGTCTGACTATTGCAACAATAGCTGTCTCTCAATAGAAAGTCCAAGAATTCAGTGGTTGTTCGGCCCACAAGGCTCAGTGTCTCAGCTGGTCGTCAGTATACATCAAAATCCTGAAGAAGTAGGCTGTAATGCCAGTGAAGGAATGGACTTGCCAGCAAGAGTGAGGGCAAACAGGAAAAAAGCGAGCTTCCTTCTTCCATGTCCTTTATATAGGCTGCCACCAGAAGGTGTGACCCAGATTAAGGGTGGATCTTCCCACCTCAAAAGATCCAGATTTGGGTTGAGTCTTCCTACTTCAAATGATTTAATAAGAAAAAAAAATCCCTCACAGGTGTACCCAGCCACTTGGGTTTTGTTAATTCTAGATGTAGTCAAGTTGACAACCAAGAATAGCCATTACATACATTTTAATTAAAACATAATTACATTACTTTCCCTCTTTCCTTTCCCTCCTCCAGCCCCTCCCATATGCCCTCCCTCCAATGCTTCCCACACCCCTCCCCGACTCTCAAGTTGATGGTCTCTTTAGTGTTACATATATGTATAGATAGATGCACAACCGTATAATGCAGCCTGCTGAGTCCTTTGTTTTTATCTGTAACTATATGGTTTCAGAGCTGACCACTTTGTATTGGATAACAATTTGGGTGTTCATTCCTGGGAGGGGCTAATTCTCCCACTCTTAGCAGTCATTAGTTGCCTGTAGCTCTTTGTCTAGGGGTGGGAGTTGATGAGACTTCCCCTCTTCCACATTAGCAAGTCTATTCAGGCAAAATATCCATTCATTCTTTCAAAAAAAAAAGCTAAGAGTTCAGATGTATTAAATTTTATTCTAAACTCATTACATGCTTTAACTCATTTAATTCTGGAATAATCCTATAAGGAATGTACTTTCATAATCCCAATTTTACAGATGCAGAAACTGAGGCTTACAGAGGTGAAGGGCTTATTGGAGGATGAAGTTTAGGGGTGTCTGGCTCCTGGACACCGACACACTATACTTTACATTGTAATTGACTACAGGCAAGAGGAGGCCACAGAAAATATGCATACCTCAAGAAAACTAAAACAATCAGTGCATTGTAAGAGGCACTGGACTGGAGTGGTTACATGTACAGCTCTAGAGTCCAGCTGCAGATTTGGATTCCTGTAATTTCACTTGTTATTCATAAGCTATGAGACATGCTATGAATAGCTGTTTACACTGGAGATGCTTGGGCAGGGATTGAATGAGTTAAATATACAAAATAGAATAATACCCAGCACTCGAGCCCAACAACCAATATTGAATATTATTTTTCAATTAGAATTCCTTCAATCTCAATGTTATAGGTGATCTTCAAACACAAGAAAATCACTCAACATTTAATGCTCTCTTGTTAGGGCAAAAGGGTCATAGACTTGGGGACCTCTTCAAAGGCAAAAATCAGAACAATGAAAGACAAATAGATATCTTCCCGGGGCTGCAGAGATGGCTCAGTGGTTAAGAGCACATACTGCTCTTCCTGAGGACCTGAGTTCAGTTCCCAGCACCCACATCAGGTGGCTCACAACAGTCTGTTGTTACAATTCCTCACATCTTTGACCTCTGTAGGCACTTGCATTCGTGTGCACACACCTCCTACACACATGCACATGATTAAAATAATAAAAATAAATCTTTAAAAAAATAGGTATCTTCCCTAGTTAATTCACTAACTCATTCTGAGACATATAGAACATAAATGTACTAGCTACGGTATCCTAACTATTATAATAGAGGTTAACCTTGCTTTTAAACATTATTCCTTTTCTATTCCTTTAGGGACAGTTTTAATCCCAGGAACCACTCAGCTGACCCAGAAAGACATCCTCTACAGACTACAGTCTTCAAAAGCAAAGTGCATTATTACTGATGATGCTTTAGCCCCAGCAGTAGATACTGTGGCAGCTAAATGTGAAAATCTCAGCTCCAAACTAATTGTGTCTCAGCACTCCAGAGAAGGGTGGGGGAACCTCAAGGAGATGATGAAGTGAGTAGCTTCAATTTTAGACCAGTGCCCTACAAAGAAAGGCAATAATGAAAAAAGGATCCAATTCAGTAGATGTGAGGTAAATGCAAATGAAAACAATAATTAACAAGAATAATCAGTGACCATTACAGAACTAACAGTGCCAAGCTTTAAAGTAAGAAGGAGTCTGGTTGACATTTTTAAAAAGCATTCCCTGAGATGGAGAATGATGTACAAGAGGCTTATTAGGGAGTTCTCTTGTGAAACAAGGGAAGGATGTAGGATTGAGCAGAGGAAGAAATTAATTTTCTATGTATTCCCTATGAAGCTCTCAGCTAACACACTGGGAATCCTGGCCTTGAATGGATTCTTAGGGCTGTGAAAATCTACAGTAGGTGACCTTGCTCCTACACACCAACAGTGATCATCAGTTTGGGATGGGGGCTGTCCCCAGCAGACTTATGATTGTGAAGGCAACCACTCACATCAGACAAGTAAGAGGATAGAGACAGAGTTAGCTTTATCTCAGGACTGAATCCAAGTTATTGATTCATATGCTGAAGAGACCCAAGCACATGGGTTTTCAAATCCTCCTCAGAGGTCACAGTCAGGCATAGAAACACTGTAGACTGTCTTTTGCAGATGTGCCAGTGACAACCATACCTGCGTGAACACCAAGCACAATGAGATGATGTCCATTTACTTCACCAGTGGGACAACTGGGCCTCCTAAGATGATCGGACACACCCACAGCAGTTTTGGCTTAGGATTATCTGTCAATGGAAGGTACTTCCACAGAGTGATTTGTGGACTGGCCCTTTAAATTTGTTTTCCAATAAATTATACATTTTCGTAAATGTATACATTTAAATTTCTACATAGATTTATGTGCATGCAATTCCTACCAGTTTAACAAATTTATACAACAAGGCTATTTGTATTCCAGGTTCTGGCTGGATTTGACAGACTCGGATGTGATGTGGAATACTTCAGACACAGGCTGGGCAAAGTCTGCATGGAGTAGTGTTTTTTCTCCATGGAACCAAGGAGCATGTGTGTTTGCACACTATTTGCCCCGTTTTGAGTCAACTTCCATCTTTCAAGTAAGGCAGACTAGAGGAGGTTTATGGTTAGAGATGTGTTAGCGTTAGTGGTGTCACTGATGGGACGGGTAACTAAAGTAAATGCAGAGCTCTACATCTGCAAAGTCCACAAAGACAGGAAAAGATCAGAATACTTTAACATTAAAAGAAACAGTTTTACATTGTGCTGTGCCTCCAGCAGATTGAAATAGTTCAGTTGAGACACTTTGCTCTTTCTGAACTGCAGACCCTCTCTGAGTTCCCCATCACTGTCTTCTGTTCTGCGCCAACTGCCTACCGAATGCTCGTACAGAATGATATAACCAGGTAAGACATGTTGGTAAACGGATGCTCAGTCAGGGGAAAGAGGAGGAAAGGGTAGCTAGGAAATGAAACACTTGTCTGTCCAAACCACAGATCCAACTCGTCGGTATAGGATTTAACGTTTTTTTTTTTCTTCTCTTCCTTCTTTTTTTTCTTCTCTTCCTTCTTTGCTTTGTTGCTGACATTTTAAAGATGGTTGCTGTGTCCAAAGCAGGCTCCCATGAACATGGAGAGGAAAGGGAAGATTAGACCATGTCTAGAGCTCTAAATGCAGTGGTTATGATAAAAAGGGGGAGGGTATTTAATCTTTGGGGTGACAGCTATTACCTGAGCTGAGATAGTAGACAGGTTGCTCCTTCCATCAGGTTGCAAATTCTCCCAGAAAACAGAAATGAGAATGTATGCTGTAAATCTACTGTGATTCCATTTGAAATGCTTGGTTGTTGCTCTGAAAAGAAGACACTCACTGTGCTCACAGCTCAGCACTTCTGGTCTCCTGTGTTGATACAAAGCACAGCTCTTGCTCCAAAGAGAGTAAGACATAGTTTGTTCTGAGCCAAATACTACTAACTATGGGTCAGGGACATGGATTCTGATGACCTTGAATGACATGTTTCACTGTGGAAGCAATTACATGAACTTTCATAGTCACAGAACAAAAGGAAGACATGAATCAATGCCTTTGCCCAATACATTGGTGATGGCATCAGGTTGGCAGCCTACAGGGGAGCTGGAAAGGGACCTCTTCTGTAGGTTTCTGATGTTATAATAGTCTCAGTTTTAGAGTTTGTGTAAACCAGTGGTCCTCTAAGTTTAACAATATATTTTAAAAATTTTACCTAATAAAATGAGGATAAGATTAGGTACACAGTTTGGTAATAAATGACTACAGAGTGCCAAGAATAATTTTGGCCCTCTATCTCACCACAGTCATGAAGTGCTGCCCGTCAGCCTGTGAGATCTTCACAAAGAACTTCAGTTCACAATTGTGAGGTGATTTTTAATTGATGATTTAAAATAACATTATAGAGCTGGGTGTAGTGGTACACTTAATCCCAGCACTTGGTAGGCAGAAGCCAAGTTTGAAGCCAGAATTGTGTACATAGCAAGTTCCAGGGCTGCATGTCACAAATTGTGTGTGTGTGTGTGTGTGTGTGTGTGTGCATAAGTGTATGTTTGTGTGTGTAACTATGGGGGTACCTTCCCTAAAGCTGCCATGGTATTTCTTTGCAACAAGTAATCCCCCCAGAAAGAGAGAGAGAGAGAGAGAGAGAGAGAGAGAGAGAGAGAGAGAGAGAGAGGGAGGGAGGGAGGGGGGAGGGAGGGAAGATGAGAGAACCTGGCATTAGATCAATTTGTTTCTGGTATCAGGGTGCTACTTTATATTACAGCAATCTGCTTATTTTGTATTAACAACAGTCCTAATTCCCATGTCTCACCATTTTTCCTTCTCAACCAAACTCACTCCATGTTGTTGGAGAAGCTATAAGTTCAAAAGTCTGAAGCACTGTGTGAGTGCTGGGGAACCGATCAACCCTGAAGTGATGGAACAATGGAGAAGGAAGACAGGCCTAGACATCTACGAAGGATATGGACAGACAGAAACGGTACCTGCCCCACTGAAGACAGGGCTGAATGGGATTAGTCAGATAAATAAAAGCCAAAGTATCTAAAATGTCCTTATGATTGCTGGAGGGATAAGAAAAGGTGTGGTTAGGAAGCATTTTTTTTAAATGAAGAAAAGCTTGAGAAAAACTAATTGCAAAAAAACCTCGATTACATTTTTGAGAAAAATGATTAACTGGTTGGGGTGAGAATGTCACAATATTTTTAATGAGAAGAGTTATTGGCCCTATGTGACAGAGAACCCTCTAAAGATTCAAAAATAGAAAGCTGTGAATGAGTTTCTGGTTCCCCAAGTGTTGAGTCTGCTGGGAGAGTCCTTAGAAAGCAGATGCTAAAGCATTCCTGTGACCCTAGTACTCTAAAGGTAGAGGGAGGAGGATCAAGTTCAAGGTCATTCTCAGCTACATAGTGAGTTCAAGACCAGCCTGGGATATGTGAACAAGCAAATACATAAAAGATAAGATAAAATAAAATGGACCCTTTAAAGAACTCATGCAGATAAAAACAATTGTAGGGGGGGGTGTATCTTAGTGGTTGAGCACTTACCTAGCATATGAGAGACCTCAGTTCAATCCTCAGTACCACCAAAGAGCACTAGAGAGAACTAATAAAGTAAGAACAACCTGCTTATTTTGTAATAGCAGGGGTGATAAGACCAGCAGAGAAATAGAAGAGTTGACATTTTCATTGAGTGTGTCTTATTTATAGTGTTTGAACTTCTAAACCCTGAGAATTATTACCTAGAAATGTTGAAATTCCAAAACTAAACAGCAATAAACTTTGACAAATTATTTAAACACAACTAGCATATCATTCATTGTATTAATCTAAGTACAAATGTTAATATAATCATGTAATTTATTTTCTTACATCTTATTGTGTATAGTTGTAAGCTGTCAATATTTATATTCTATGAGAGCAGAGATTTAGTGGGTTTAATGTTGACCCTGCTTCACAACTAAGTTCTGTTGAATGAATGCATGATAGATGAAGTAGTATTTTACATTACATATGGAGTTATCTTACTTTCTTCTCCTTAACCAGGTGCTGATCTGTGGAAATTTCAAAGGGATGAAAATTAAGCCTGGCTCAATGGGAAAGCCTTCTCCTGCTTTTGATGTGAAGGTTTGCATGTCCCCTTCCAGGAGAATGTTTCCTCACTACACCCACCCACACTCTTTTTAATGTGATAATTCTATGCTACTTCTTCTTTTATTTATTTATTTATTCATTTTTTTTTAAATTACACTCATGATATTCATTAATTACACTCATGATATTAATCACATTTGTGGTATTCATAGATTACATTCGCAGTATTCATTCAATTATATATATATATATATATTTTAATTTTAAATGTTGAATGTCATTTATTGAAGGGGGGAGGAGGTCTTAAATACAGGCTTACAGCACAATGGGAGGACCCTGGAGGGCAGAAGTTCACTACTGATGTTTTACAATCTTGCATCTAAGCTGTTAATGCCCATTATGCAGGATACACAGACAAGGAACTTCCCTTAAGCATTCAGGAGGGTGGAACCCGGCAAGGAATTAGCATAGGGAGGATATCAAGGTCAAGGTCCACAAGCAAGGCAGCAGTTACCCAAAACGGGGGCTAGGGCCCTACAGGTCCCCCTTTTATTAAAAAATGAGCTTCTGACTTGGGTTGCATGGGACGTCAGCAGGTCACCTTACCCATCATGGAGACGCCTGCCCAGGCCACACAGGTGCTCTGTCTTAGGTTGGTGAGTGCCCCCCAGGCATTACCCATCTCTGAATACTCATTATCATACAGGCTCAATCGTGTGTGAGCTGCATAGTTAATTGCTGCCAACGATCTCCAAGTGGCACTGGGCTTGCAATCTGTGTGTTCAATACAGAAAAGTCCAACAGAGGTCCTATCTCACCCATAGCCAGTAGGCTAAAGGCAACTGAGCCATTCCCTTCCTTAACGAGCCATACTGTACATTGGAGTCCTTGTAAGACAGTATCCCAAAAGCAACTGGAACTTGAGTTTATAAATTTATAATTTTCAAAGCCAATTGAGATGTATATAACTACTGAATTAAATTAATCATGCCCAATAGAATGAAAGATTAACTAACTGTGGTAGGTACTTTTGTTGCCAGGGTCTCCATTGTGCTAGCTGTAGTAAGGAATTATGAAATGGTAACCCCAGAAACAGTAGCAGCGGTGGTCGCCATTGCTATAACAGCAACAGCGGCAGCAGCAATGTCAAATTCTCTTCTGGATTGTGTGGACATCCACTGTCCATGCTACTTCTATACCTTAAATTCTATACCAAAAGAGAACTGGGTGAGAAATATTGGCTTAATATTGTCTTACTGTTGTTGCAAATACCTATATTGTGCCATGAATTCTGGGCATTTAATTTCCAGAAATATCCTGAAGCTATACTAATAATAGGACCATTTGCAGGTGAGTATGTAGATAAATTAAAGAACTCACTCATGCAGCCAGAGCCCCAGATGAGAACACAATCTCAAGTAATCTGGCTCCAGCATCCACACTCTTGGCCACAGTATGTGGTGAGGGAGGATTGGACCTTCTGAAAGTATCAACCAGGCCCAAAGTGGCACAAGTTCATAGAGATTGCAGCACACACTTCTCTCTCTGCCTGCCCATCTGTTTCCAAGCTTTCCTTAGCTACAGCCCTTACTACCATCTGATGCCTGGCTTTAGAAAGCATTTTATTTCCCCATCTGTACACTTTGCACAGAGATAAAGTTTTCTTAGGTCAACCCAGCTTCAAAGCTGGGTGCAGACAAAGGATTTGCAATAATATTCATATTTAAAAAAGGAAAAAAGCAACAGTGTCAAAAAAGCAAAAATGGATCAAATTCCAGAGGACAGGACTCAGACTTATACTTAATTGAAGTTTAGTTATAGGTAGGATCAATATTTCTCAAGTTCATCATGCAAATCACAAGGTTACTTGTTTGAAATATTCACTCTCATTTCTCTTCCCTGGAACATCTTGACTTAATAGTGTGACACAGAACTCTGGAATCCATGCTTGACAAAGACATATTGCTAAATGATAAAAGCAGGTTGTAAAACTTCCTAAGTGATGGTGTTCGAATGTTAAATGTTCTTATAATAAAAAACCCAGAACCAGATTATCAGGGTGAAAGCTGAAAGATCAGAGAAGCGGAACAAGCCACAGCCAACTTCATTGTGCCAACTCCTTAGCTGATCCTGTTTCCTTAGAATGAAAGCTTCTGAGTCCTCACCAGAAAGGGTCTCAGCTGAACTGATTTAGTTCCTGTTTTCTCATGCTTTATATACCTTTCTCTACCTTGCCTTCACTTCCTGGGATTAAAGGTGTGTGTGCTTCCCAGTACTAGGATTAAAGGTATGTGCCACCACTGCCTGGCTCTGTTTCCAGTGTGGCCTTGAATTCACAGAGATCCAGATGGATCTCTGCCTCCCAAGTGATAGGATTAAGGGTGTGTGTCACCACTGTCTGGCCTCTATGTCTAATCTAGTGGCTGGCTCTGTCCTCTGATCTTCAGGCAAGCTTTATTAGGGTACACAATATATCACCATAAAGCAATGCCAATTTTTTCTGTCTATAATTGTCCCAAAGGACATTACCAAAACATTACTAGGTGGTAGAAGTGAGGAAATGTTTTACTATCCTTTCACATTTTGCTTTTGCATTTTTTATAATATTTTATGTGTTGATAACTTAGGTAAGTAATATATTTAAGAATTTAATGTATACTTAAAATGTTTTTTAAGTATATAATCTGGCCAAAATGATTCAAAGGTAAAATTTCAGATGTGGTATTAAATTAAAATTCCCTTAAATAAACTGTCCTGTTTTATTCTAGATTTTAGATGAAAATGGCACTATTCTTCCTCCTGGACAAGAAGGGGATATTGGTATTCAAGTTCTTCCTGATCGACCATTTGGCCTTTTTACTCATTATGTAGTAAGAACTTTATTTTAAAAATCTGTTATCTATTTATTCTTCAAAAGTGTAATCTCAGCATTTGGGATACAGAAGCAAGGTCACAATTTAAAATCATCCTCAGTTACTACAAAGCTAGTTTGAGGCTAGTCTAGAATACCTGAGACTTATACCAAAACCAAACAAAGTATTTGGTAACATTCCTATTTTTACAAAACAAGCCTTGGAACTTTGTCTTTCCTTGAGAGGTTCATTACCCTAAATAATAACCCCATATACAGGCAATTAAAAAAATAATGTTCTTGCCAAATAACACATTGGTGCCCTCTTCTTGGAAGGGAACCATAAAAGGGGGCTCTTATCTATGCTTTCTCAACCTTTGTAGATCCCTTTCAACTAGCAAACAGGACACACTTTCCTGACATCTGATTAGCGCTCTACCCACTCCAGTGGAACTAGAAAAACAAGGAACGGGGCCATGGAATTAAGTAAAATTAATTTCACTAGAAGCTTTCTTATCTCTAATCATGTTATACAAATTAGAGCAAAGTTTATATCAATATACTAAGAGGTCCAGATCATACCTGCCAGTGAACTTTATGGAAGGTAGCAATTTTTTGTTTTCTTCTTATGTCAGTTATGGAACTGGTCTCTTATGTAAAACAAACCAACGCAAATACCACATCTTCTCTGAATTAAGCACTGTGCTTTCTTTTAACCCTTCTCTTTTTTCCTGCCAGTGTGAGATGTTATTTAGAAAAAGGCTTAACTTTGCCTACTCTCCAGAGCTTCGGGCTGCTGCAACATTTATCTTCTGATCTACATAAAACATTCTCCAGGAGTTGCACCAAGTCTTTGGAACTGTAATTTACTTCTTTTATGCTGGGCTAGATCCCTGCTGGCAATTCATTCCTACTTCACTCTGGCTCCTCTTCATTCTGAGGCTTCTCAAAGGAGCGAAGCTCTCTTTTTCTTTGAACATTTAAAAATGACGGAACAAAAGAGTCACATTCATAATAATATTAACAAAACACTATTTGTTTTGCAGGATAATCCTTCAAAAACAGCCTCAACTCTACGAGGGAATTTCTACCTCACTGGGGACAGAGGATATATGGATAAAGATGGCTATTTCTGGTTTGTTGCAAGATCAGACGATGTTATACTATCCTCTGGGTAATTTTCCTTTCCATGTGTGCATGTCTGTTCATCAAGCATTCTGGGATGAATCTATAACTCACCCTTATGAGTCCCTGTCTATGTTTCCCTAGCTACCGAATTGGACCATTTGAGGTAGAAAGTGCTCTACTAGAGCATCCTTCCATTGCAGAGTCAGCTGTCGTCAGCAGCCCAGACCCCATCAGAGGAGAGGTAAAAGAACTGATTCATCTCGACTTTCAATTGTGTTGATCATCCAAACACATACTTCATTTATGTGTGTGGCTTTGTGTGTGCTATAAGCATATATGTGGGTGTGATTTCCCTGTGTAGGCACATGTGGATATTGAGATACCTTCCTCAGTCACTTCTTCACCCTAGTTTTTTGAGACGAGGTCTCTCCCTGAAACTGGAGCTTACTGTTTAGGCTGGGCTGGTTGGTGGGCCAGTAAGCCCCTGCCCACTACCAATCTCCTCCAAGCAGTGCTAGGGTGGCAGATCTGCACTGCCATGCATGGCTTTTTCCCACCTCATGAGGCTGGGGATGCAAATCCAAGTTCTTATGCTTAAGCAGCAGGCACTTTACTCACTGGACCATCTTCACAAGCCCTTAAACACTTTTAAACAGTATTTCACTTAAAACGAATTACTTTACTTATTAATGTTAAGGTGGCTCTCCTTCTGAGAATATTTTTCCTAAGAGGTCTTTGATGCCAGAGGATAACATGTTGTCTTCACAGATGACCAGTTTCACTCACAGGCTCTTAACTCTTCCCACACCTTGCTGTCATCTTCGGTTCTATCTACCTAGACAAGTGCTTATCTGGGATAGGATGGTTGTGGAGACTTTAGGACCAGGGTTGCCTTGGAAGGCACCAGGTAATCCCAGAATACAATGCAGCCAAGATCTGTAGGTGGGTTACAGTTCCTCTATAGTTCTAGAGTCTTGGTGGAGTGTTGACATTAGCCAGAGTGAAGGGGGAAAAGTTTGACCTTCTCAACACTGGTGGGCTGCAACACCTGGCAGAGGATAAAAGTGGGTGCCTCAAGGCATCCATGCACAAAACAGCAATGTGCTGCCTGTTACAGGCAGCCTTTTGCTTTCTGTGGCTGGCTTGTTCTAGGAAAGGGCTAACTAGATCTTTGATTGGGTAGTAAGTTCCAGAAGAATTGATCCAAATCAGATAAAATGAAAACTTAGAGACACTATCCCAAATATTGCTTTTTTTTTTTACTATGACCATCCTGCAGCTTACTGTGCACTGTCTACTGTTGCCCATTTTAAGAATTCCTAATACAGCTGAGCCAAACTACATTTGACAATCTTCATCAATTTTTAGCTTATTCTCAAGGTGAATTATCTAAAAGCAAAAAAGATTTTAAACGATCATTTTCTTAACTGCTGCTATGTTGATATTTTCCCAGTTGAGTTTCATACTTTAAATTTTTAAGGGATTTCACAGGCTGCTTTGCTTTGAAAATACTATTTTCAGGGAAGCTGTAACTTACAGTGGAGAGCTTGAGTAGCATGTGCAAGGCCTGAGATTTGGCTCCCAGTCTCCCCCACCCCCAGGCTCCCCGTGGTTTATGTTTAATTACAGTTTCCTTTTTAAAAATGACTTATTTGTATTTTATGTGCATTTGCCTGCATGTATGTCTGTGGGAGGATGTCAGATCCCTTGGAACTGGAGTTACAGACAGTTGTGAGCTGCCATGTGGGTGCTGGGAATTGAATCTGGGTCCTCTAGAAGAGCACCCAGTGCTCTTAACTATTGATCCATCTCTCCAGTCCCTAATTACACTTTCAAAAAATTTAAAATGTGTGAAATGTATGCTTCCTATAAGCTATTTTATTTATCTACTTACCTGCTTAAGAATAGGTCATGTGATGTAGTTCAAGAAAGATCCTCCTGCTTCTGCCTCAAAAGTATGGGGACTGGCCTTGCCTATGGTAGGCAAGTGCTCTACCACCTGGCACACCCCTGCTCCTGGCCCCTAACCTCAGGTATTGACAAAGAAGGTGCTTATGTTCACATTCTGCCATGAGACGAACATATGTGTTAAACAAATTTGTGTAAAATACATATAATCATGTAATAATACAATTAGAAACAATGGATATTATAGACAAATTTCTAAACAGTCTTATTAAATAAGAAACACAGAGTCAAATACAGGGGTAATAGCTAAAGAGATCAGAGAAATGGCGAATAGCCACGACTAGCCTTAGCTTACCACCACACCATAGCTTTCCCAGATAGAGCTTCTTCCTGTCTAACCTGCACTTTTATTGCCTTCTTGTTCTGCCTTCTTATTGGCTCTAAGACCAGCCACATGATTTCCTCGTCACTGCCTGTCTATGCTGACCTCCAGGTCTCTACGGTTGGTACTGGGATTAAAGGCGTGTGTCTCCATGCTTGGCTGTGTCCTTGACCACACAGACTCTGCCTGCCATGTGATCGGCTTAAGGGCATGTGCTACCACCACCTGACTTCTGTTTATGGCTTCACTATGACCTCTGATCTCCAGGCAAACTTTATTTATTAACATACAAATAAAATCACATAGCAGCACAAATACAATATCACCACAGGATATCAATGTCACAAGAGAAAGAGAAAGCTTGGGGAGTTACTCTAAATTAGAGGATATTTTCAGAGTAGATTCAATAATCTACCCTCTATTCTTTTTTTAAAGATTTATTTATTTATATATTTTATGCATGTGAGTGTTCTATTTGCATGTATGTTTGCATTACAGAAGAGGGCACCAGACAGAAGAGGGCATCAGATCCCACTATAGATGGCTGTGAGCCACCATGTGGGTGCTGGGAATTGAACTCAGGACCTCTAGAAGAGCAGGCAGTGCTCTTAACCTCCGAGCCATCTCTCCAACCCCTTCAGCAAAGACATGACAACAAAATGCTGGAAGTACAAGTGTGCACTACTATGCCTAGCAGGATAAATCTTCCTTAAAAGACATGATTTCCAATAGGGACAAAGGCAGTAGATGAGCTCTGTTATTTCTAAAAATGATGTTTAGTATTTTAAATGCTATTTGTAAACCATAGGAACGTGGAAGGAAGGAAGGAAGGAGCAGTGGAAGGAATGAAGGCTTGCATGCAGGGAGGGACACCTCCGAGGTTAAGAACACTTGCTATTCTTACAAAGGACCTGGGTTCAGTTCCCAGCAACCACACAGGGCTCAGAACACTCAGTAACTTCAATTCTATGGTATCTGGTGCCCTCTTCTGGCCACCATGCACCAGGTCCACACATAGTACACACACATACATGTAGACAAAACACTCATACACATTAAATAGAAACAGGTAAATCCTTAAAAAAGGAAAGGAAGAAGGGAACAAAGGAAGGTTTGCTGAGATGGCTAGGCCCTTCCATTCCTTAGCTTGTATAGCTCTAAGAATCTGACAAAGGTCACAGGTCACTGTTGGACTTGGATGTACACAGTGATGGACATGCTCTACACTGGCATCCTCTAGTAAATAAACATATAGGGCTACCAGTCACATGGCTAGATTGATTAAAGAGACCTAATTTAAACAGCCACACATTGCTAGTGGCTGCTACATGGACTGGCCCAGCCACAGACACTTCTATTTCAGAGAAACTTAGAAGCTTACGTAATTATTTTTTTCAGAACTACTTTTATTTATTTACTGTGTGTGCATGTGTGTGTGCTTATGCCATGGTGCTCATGTGGAGGTTAGAAGACAGCTTTTGTGAGTTGGCTCTCTCCTTTCACCATGTGAGTTCTAGGGACCAAACTCAGACGTCAGACTTGGAAGCAAGTGCCTTTCCTCCTTGAGCCATCTTGCCGGCCCAACATGATGGTTTTTTAGGTTTAAAAAGCACCAAAGCAAAGCAAATAAATCAACCTCCCTAGTCTTTGTACTTTCACTCCTGTACCTGAGATCTGCCATTTTTTGATGGCTTCCTGTGCTCCAGATGCTATGCTAAGCCTCACATTTAGGCTAGCTTTTCAAATCTGCACTCTTATATAGTAAGAAACTGAGGAAGAGAGAGACGATCTTAGGTTATCAAGATCACACAACAAACTTCTTTGGGTCCAGGTTGTCTGACTTTAGTGTTCATAATCTTTTTTTGTTTTATTATTTTGGTCTTTTGTTTTTTGAGACAGGGTCTCTGTGTAGCCCTGGCTGTCCTGGAACTTACTCTGCAGATCTCGCTGGTTAGGAACTCAGAGATTCACTTGTCTCTGCTTCCCAAGTACTACGATTAAAAAGCCTGTGCCACCACCACCACCCAGCTTAGTGTTCATACTTTTTTTTTCAGTGTTCATACTCCAAATCATAATGTTACAATGTTTTTTGTGAAGTTAGTATTTTCTGTAAAGGCTTATAAAAACTTAGGAAGATAAAGTACATGTTATCAAAGCTATAAAAGTTAACATGTGAACTAATGCCTGTAAATGGTTTTAATTTTTTTCAGATAACAAAAATGTTCATAAAGTTGCAAAAATAAAATAATAAAAAATAATAGGATAAAATTCTACCCACAACAAACACATGTACAGCTGCGTAATTTCCCAATGACATCAACTTGTTAATTAGGAATATTCCGGGTTTTTGATAAAGACAAAAAAAGGTAACTGGTCATACATTGTTTAAAAAAAACTTCCCCCAGTAAACAACTTTCAATGTGAAAATATTTTAGTTACAAGTTGTCAGTTCTCACCAAATGACTTTTCTAAGTGACTGTTTCAAATAATTTTTGATTAAGCTTTCCTGTCAGATTAAGGAATGCAGAAAATAAGTTTAATAAGATTTCAATTTCCTAGCCAGGTGGTAGTAGTGCATCCCTTTAATCTCAGCACTCAGGAGGCAGAGGCAGGTGGATCTCTGTGAGTTGGAGGCCAGCCTGGTCTACAGAGCAAGTTCCAGGACAGCCAGGGCTTCACAGAGAGACCCTGTCTCAAAAAACAAAACCAAAAAAAATTTTCTTTCAGTTTCCTAAGTATAGGGTAGTTAATCACAAGAGTTGTAAGGACCTCTCTAACTCTAGCCTGCGTTGGAACTCTGGATTTGGTGGTAAATACTATTGCCTCAGCTAGAGTGTTGCATCTCGGGGAAGAAGCAGTGGGTGGCATTGCTGGCAGTGCCCGGGAAAGAACAGAACAACTGGACAGGATCTCACTCAAACCTCTGCCTTCTCCAGTAAAGTCCAAAGCAGTCTGGGAAGAACAGGCTTTAGCGAACAGGCTTTGTGGGTATAGCCACAGTCCTCTTTTCTACTCCCGCTTCTCAGCCATGTAAGTGGGTCAGAACAATAGCGAAGTGGCGAATGGAATCGCTACAGCCTCGTATAAAGGACGCATGGAAAGGACTGTGTGTGTGTAGCTCGAGGCTGAGAAAGAATGCTGGTTGAGTATGCACAAGTCTCTGGGTTTAATCCTTACTGAGGAGGAAAAATTAAGCCAAGTGGAGTAGTGTAATCCAGTACTTGGAAGTTGAGAAAGGAGAACTGCTGTGAGTTCAAGGTCAGCCTGATATACATGACAATACTCTATCTCAAACCCTCCCCCACCCTCCAGAGAATCCCTGGGCTGAGTGAGCCGTTCCCTTCAATGAGGGTTGGGGCTGAGTAGGCCCTAGAAGCTGATTGTTCACAGAGGTTGTACTTAGTGTACTGTCAGGTTTCCAACAGGAAGCCAAGGACACAGGTAATCAGACTCAGATCAGAACGTACATTTCAAATGTAGTCAGAGGGGGCACTCAGGGTGATCCTGAGCAAAGCAGGTCCCACCAGCTCAGTGGTACTAAAAAGACAGATAAGAACTTCCTGGGTATTTAGGCGCATGAGAGCACACAGCGGGGACTAAACTACAGCATGCCCTCCCTCACCAGTTCACTCTCCCAGGCAGATTCACAGTGAGCCAAAGCAGACAAAACACATCAAAACACCAAAGGAGTAACTCATTGGATGTTTTACATATTTACTTTAGGTAGTAAAGGCTTTTATTGTTCTGAATCCTGATTACAAGTCACATGATCGAGAACAACTGAAAAAGGAGATTCAGGAGCATGTGAAAAAGACTACAGCGCCATACAAATACCCCAGAAAGGTAGGCATCCCTGGTACAACTGTATCTGTTCGGTGCTTTGGAAAAATTTTCAGCTGTTTGTTTTTTCCCTTTTAAATGACCTTTCTCCTTAAATATGCTACACAAGAGGTTCCAAATAGAACTAATGATAATAGATAATCAAAATTTTTGAGGTTAAACTGAAGCCCCTAATATAATTCAATTAGCTCATAATACTATGTATATAATGTACAGAAACACTTCAAGCATCCTTTCCCCTAGGAGCCAAAAGAGCTATTAAATAATTGGCATGAACTAAAGTTTCCAAGAGCTGGACTAACTTCCTCCCTCCCCTTAATGCCAACAGGTAGAATTCATTGAAGAGCTGCCAAAGACTGTCAGTGGGAAGGTCAAAAGAAATGAACTGAGGAAAAAAGAATGGAAAACCATTTAAACTTATCCACTAATCATCCGCATATCTATAAACAAACGAAGTATCTACAAGTCTGCAGGAACCACCGGTTATATGGGCAGATTGCTTCTAAACTGAATTTAAAGTATTTTGTAGTAATGACATCAGAGACTGAATTCTGAAATTAAACAGTCAATCCTTATGCTTTCATGTAAATGTTCCTGTAATTTGGCAACATAAAATGAATGTCATCAGTTGCTGAGATGTTTTAAAATCTATTTTAGGAGCAGTTTCCAAAGCAAATCTCTGCCTCACTGGTTTTCAAAACTTAACTGAATAATTCTAGTATGCTAATATACAAATCAGAACAAATCTTCAAGCTTTGAAAAAACTAAGTAACTTATTTTTAGAAAATCGTCATAATTCTTAGAATATTTACCTGAAATTTGAGTAAGGGTTTTATTAGTCCTATTTTTATTCAAGTAATTTGAAAGCAGTTTGAAATTTGCTTCAAGGTCTATCTATAAGAGACCGCTGTCACGCACTATGGCTACTTAGTAAATTTAACCTAATAAATGGTTTATAAAAGGATTTTTTCCTTGTGGTTCATGATAGTTTCAGCAAATGTTAATATATGAAATACAGTTATGTGACATAATCCAAATATACATGCTAGGGAATTTAAGGAACGAGGATTCCTACAGGAACAGACAACAGACAGTTGATAGACGACTTCTGGGCAAGTGGAAGTCATGCAATCTGCTTCCTTCTGTCAGTGTGAACTGCCTCAGTGTGGCTATAGCTCCAAGTATGCTGAGACCTCGGAACTCAAACCTGACACTTTTATCTTTACTGTGTAAAAGTCACATAAAGCTTATACTGAAGTAAAAGACAATTTAGGAGAGAGTTTATCAATTTCTCATTGACGGTCTGAGTCGTAAAGGATTTTTAACAGGAAAACTTAAATTTCTGTCATGAATATGGCTTGTTTCTGGAGAGCTGAAAGTGAGTCCTTCTGAGGAACGAGATAGAGCTTTGTTATTGCCTCTTTCCTTTTGAAGTGTTTGTTCCCATTTAAAATAACTGCAGCATTTTCTGTCTTCTTGGTATTTCCCAACAGGGCAACAGTAGAAGGCTTTCCCATGGTTTGGCCCGTTATTAGAAACAATAAGCCGCTTAGATCTTCTGCCACACTTGCATAAGGGGGGTGTCATCTTCCCACTCTCCCAAGGCTCTTGTAGATTAACGGTGGATGTTAATATGGAGGAAAGAACTTTCCAGGAAGAGGCTCCTGGGGAGGAAGTAGATGATGCAGGCTTTTCTTCATGAATACTGAAGGTCTGCTTTTTCGCTCGTGGGAAAGGTAGGGGACTAGGTGAATTCCTTTTAGTACCACCTAAGGGAAGAGGCTGTTTCCTCAAAACTGAAGGATGCGATGCATTGGCATTAAGACTGTTGAAGGTAAATGGTTTGCATCCAGGTAATTTAAAAGCAGAAGCATCTGAACCTGAATGTTTAGCTCCCTTTACATTATAGACGGTACTGTGGGGACTCTTATACACAATAGACTTAGATATTTCAAAGTTTTGAGGAGTTTCCTTGAGGTCTTCAAAGTTTTCATAACTAATAATTTCTGGCTCTTTTAAAACCATCGATCTCTCTCCAGAATTAAGAGAAGTATCTACATTTGTGTCACTAATCGGAGGCACACAATCTTTATCTTGTTCAGCCTGAGATGACGGAAGTAAAACTACATCTTCCCACTCAGCCAACATAGGTAAACAGTCAAAAGTACAGCCCACTTCTCCATTAGAAACAACATTAACAGATGGAATGGTCGTAGACACAAGTACCAAGTTGGAGTTAAGTGCTGAGGACTTTGATTTGTCATTCAATGCAAGCTGCTCACTTTTTCTTTGCTTCTGCATCAAAGTGGGGGAACCCAATTGTTCCCCAGAAGTTGAGGGCTTAGAAGTGCAAAGAGGAATGCAACGTTTGTTATTGTGAAGATCCACTTTAGTATTACTCTTCAGTTGTAATTGTTCCTTTATAGATGAATTCACACAAACTAAATTCATTTGAGCATCTTCCTGGGTATTTACTATACTTTTGGGCTCCTTCTGATATATGCTGGGACCCTGGATGCTAACGTTGCAGGCAGATGTTTCTTCAGTTTGATCTGTACCCAAATTTCGGACCAAAATCTTGGGATTCTTCTTAGTGAGAACCTATGATTCCACAGACAAATCCACTGCTTTAGAAACTGTAAAATTTCTTCAGTAGACATTATAAATGACAAAAAAAAAAAAAAAGGGAAATGCCACTGGTTTGAAATCAACATTTTAATGAACCTATGACTACTACTCTAGAGCTCAAAATGACAGAAGAGGCAAGACACACTAACCTTGTTCAAGGACCTGGTAATTTTCATTAGGCAACCATCCCTGATCATTTTCCAAGCAAGAAGAGCAGTGTTCCGAGAATCATCTAAGCCTGAGGAAATGAAAGTATCAAACACTGAATGTCGTGGTATTAACAAAGAAATAACAGAAAACAAATCACATTTAAACAGAAATTGGGACATATTCTTCGTTTTATGACCACCTACTGAATTAAAAAAAATCATAAACTGGTCTGTGGGAAGGTGTGACAGCATTGCCAATGCAAGATGCCTTGTATTTACACAGGTGAAAATTTGTTAGACAGCTTCCAAAATTGTGACCAGCATTCTGTACAGACCATCATTTGTTCAGTTTTTTCACTAGTCCATCATATTATCTGGGCACCTATGTTTCTGTTTGATGTGCTTATTATTTATCTATTCACTTTTAAACCAACTAGAACCACTCCATGGTTCTTTATCTAAATTCAAGAAAGTGGTCATTCAGCTGAGCGGCCGGGTGGCGATGGAGCTCACCTTTAATCCCAGCACGTGGGAGGCAGAGGCAGATGGATCTCTGTGAATTCAAGGCCACCCTGGACTACAGAGTGAGTTGCAGGACAGCCAGGATTGTTACACAGAGAAACCCTGTCTCAGAAAACCAGGGAAAAGGGAAAAAAGAAACTGGTAATTTAAAAATCAAAAATAATTTGAGTTATATATATAGGTTATATATAATATATAGGTTAGGAACATTTTTTAGGCTGAAAGGTTTTAATAATGGCACTACCCCTAAAATGAAACTAATCTGAGAGATTTTACAAAACTCAAATGACTTACATAACAAAAAGATTATCAGTTTATACAAACCAGAATGTTCCCGTCCTGAAAACTCTATTCCCACTTCCTGTAAGGCGCCATTTAGTCCTTTGGGTTTTCTCTTATAAAAAAGCTAATCAAATAAAAAAACAAAAAGACATATTAAAAAATATAATGACTATTATAGAGGCTATGAAGTTATTTCTCATAACTTTTAGTTCTATCAGATTTGGAATTTATTATCGATGTGCTGTATCATATATTTTAAGATATATATTTATGTGAACATTCCAAAATAAGAATATCTTATTTGTAGAAATTTGCACCAGTAAGATGAAATGCATCCACCTTTCACTAGAAACAAAGTGAACACGCTCCCATCTTTGATCCTTACCTTATAAGTTGCTCTAAGATCAATCCAGGAGTTTAGGAACACGGGTTTTAACAGCTGCTTTCTTCTACACTCATACTCTAGGCAAACCCCCAAGTCCCAGTCTGAATTAAGGGGATTCGAACAAAGGACAGTGATGTTAGCGCTTCTCCACTTACAAATAAAATATATAAAACATGGTACAGTAGAGCAGTAAGAGTTAACTGCTATGCTAATAACTAATGCTCATATGTTCTATATTACTTTACACCTCATAGAACTCTCCACTAAGAAATTAAGTTGGTGACTGTTTCAAAATAATATCTTCTGTGTGTGTGCAGGTGCCTATGTGTGTGGGTGTGCACGTGTGCTGGTACGAGTGAGTAGGTGTGCAGCTCAGAGGACAGCCTCAGGTGACTCCTCAAGTGTCACTCATCTCATTTTGAGACAGGGTTTCTTATTGGCCTGCAGAATCATGATTTTAAAAGTATGAATGAATTTGCTTTTCTTGGTTAGCATCTGTGTGGCCCCTGATTTTCTTTCCCATGTCAATTAGGTCAACAAGAATAATTCTAGGATAACAAGAAAAAACTAGAAATAAAGGACGACACTGTGGTAATACTGCTGCTTTTTTGGTAAGTGGGGTATATGTATATGTGGTATGTATGTAGCACATGTTCACAAGTGTGGGGGTGCAGGTATGTGTACATATACACATGTACATATATGCAGATGTATATGTGCATGTACATATATGTATATATGTAAGACTGACATCAGGAATTTCCACCTTATCTGTTGAGGCAGGGTTCCTCACTGAGCCTAAGACTTGCTGTTTTAGCTGTGTGGCTAGCCAGCTTGCTCTCAGGATTCCTTATTTCTACCTCATGTCCTTGATTACAGATAGACCACTGTGCCCATGTGGCTTTCACAGGGGTTCTGAGGATCCCAACTCTGGTCCTCATGATTGTGTAACAAGCACTGTATCTGCTGAGCTACCTCCTCAGCCTCAATGCTGCCCGTTGTGATTTACAGTCATAACTCATGTTTTTTACCTGACCAAGTAACAAAAGCACACAATTTTACTTCAGAAGAAGGCTCTGACTCCCCAGTAGTAAAGATGATTTTCTTCTGCTGCTGAATCTTATGAATCCATTTACAGAACTGAGATAAGCAAATCTTCAGAGGGACTCCTTCATCAACTTGAACCTGATTTGAGAGCCACAAAATCTGAAGTCAACAAATGAATTTCTGATATTGAGCATTTATTACAGCTCTGCACTTTGGGGGGACAGAACAAAAAGAGTTTATCTCCTACAAAGACATTAAGATGTATAGTAAGATGTAATACTGCGGTGACTCGAATTCACCAAGGTCAGAGAAACTAGGCTGGTACATGAAAGTTTCACAGAAGTATAATCTTTAAGTTTACTCTCATAGAAGTAAAACACTGAGTTACATTACTCTGTAAAATAAACTCTCTCTCTGGAGCCCAAACCCTGGGCTTCATGTACCCTAGATAAGCATCTCACACTGAGCTACAACCCTTGACCTTTATGTTTATAGCATTATTCTGATTTTTTCAAGATTCCAGTGGACTTTGGGGGGGGGCATTTTTTCTCTTAACACTGAATAAATTTAATTCCAAGTGATATATAGCTTTTATTTTTCTTTTTGAAACTGATTTCTGAACTTTTAAAATTTGCATCATACCTGCTTTATCCCTGTCAGTTCTGTGCAAAATTCAGAAAGAATTGGATGTTCTTGAGGCTGGACATAAGCATGAAACTCAGATTCAATCTCTCCAGTTGCTGTACTCAACAAAACTGCTGGAAATTCAACTAATGAAAGAATCATGGATTAACACTTAAATACATTTGTTTGTTTGTTTGTTTGTTTGTTTGTTTTGAGGCAGGGTCTCAATATGTAGTCCTGGGAATCTATATAGATCAGTAGTTCTCAATCTGTGGGTCAGAACCACTTTTTTTGTGGGGTAAAACAACGCTTTCAAAGGGGTCAAATATCAGATATTCTGCATCTCAAATATTTACATTATAATTCATAACAGTAGCAAAATTACAGTGACGAAGTAGCAACAAAAATAATTTTATGGTTGGGGGTCACCACAGCATTAGGAAGGTTGAGAACTACTGATATAGACCAAGCTGGCTTCAAATTCATAGAAATCCACCTGTCTCTGCCTCCTGAGTGCTGGGATTAAGGATGTGTACCACCACACCCAGCCTGAATACACAAATCATCCTAAACATGCACTGCTTTCATAACAGCATTATTAAATAAGCAATTCCAGTCCTTCTAATAAAAGCTTATTAGAATAACCAAAGCCATGAGAAACAAAATTATAATAAAGCTATATCAAGGAATAAGTCAAAATATCAAAGTTATGTGTCTATTTAGTTTCACAATTAAATATGAAGACTACATGAGCACTAAAATGTACTCTATTATTGCAAAGCGATTGTTTTCCAGTTTCTATCCAATCAAAGTTTTAAATATAATCTTAAAACAATTAACTACTTTGCATAATCACATTCAGGTATTTGGCATTTTATCCTTTTTTAGGTCAGACAGTTTTTATATTAAACTGCCAGCTTACAGCATTCTGTTTTCTTATTGGCTCATTCATATCTAGAAACATTAAGAAGACTCATTGAGCACTAGCTTTGGCCACTGGCAGTCCAAACTTACTTATTTCAGGGCTATTGTGGTGTTTCCCATCTTTCCAGCATGTAGACTCAAAATCAATAACAATTAAGTAGTCATATGTCTGTTCTGCAAAAGACCAGAGTATCTTAGGCTTTGTCCATGTTCCAAACCCAAGGCTTCAAAATGAAAACTAAGCATGGGACTTACTGAATCTGCTTCTTCCTAGATTCCCACTTGCTGGTGCAACTGACTTTCTCCTAATTAATCCAAGCCGCCTAAAAATGCAAAATCCAGTAAGATCAATAAGCGCACTTATACTCCAGTTAGAACAAGCTATCAAACTAATAGCACTGAACAAATGGCACAGTCCTCATTAGTGTACTGTAACTGGAGTTGGGTGTGGGCACACACCTGCAAGCTCAGTGCTCAGCAGGCCAAGGCAGAGTTGAGCTTAAGAGCTTGGAGTACATAGCAAGACCCTGTCTCAAACAGCAGCTGTGTAATGACTGAAGGAAGCTAGAGCTAGACTTTGCAAGATCCGGGTTCTTGTGCTAACTGCCATCCTCTCTTAGGTGTCCATTTTACCTGTATGGGTCAAGTGACTTGGCAAACACCAATTTTATCTGTTCTCATTTTATAGCAGTCCTGAGGAACTCAAACGACTGTAAACATGACTAAAAACCTTCAGCTATTTTTGTACTTTTCAAGGCCTTGCTTATGTTCTCAGGAGATGATGCCTGTTCCTAAAATCTAGGGGAGGAAGTAAGACAACCAGAGTACAACTGGAAGGCAATCTATGATAAAGGATCCCCAACAGCAAGATACTGAGTTCAAAGAAGGAAAAAGGGTTAACCATGGTCTCATATGCAGGTGAGACAAAAATCTGTTGTGTACAGCTTTAACGAGAGGATACCTGGAGTAGTTACTTTGGCTTTTTGAAAAAATCAAGAAGTGATGCCAATGTCGGGATTTGGGTTAAAAGCTAACATTTATTGGCTATTTCACCAGCAAATATTAAACTAAGGTGGTAACTTCTTTTAAACAATTCCAGGTGGTAGATATGTCTGTAACCCTTATTTTATGAATGAGAAAATTAGGTAATTTGCTAAAGATAGCTATAGTATGTTAACCTTTGGTAGGACTCTCCAACCCTGAAATCCATGCTATTTACTAATACATCACATAGCTTTTCCTTTGTTTTGGATTTAGTTTTATTGTTGTTTTGAGACAGTCTAGCTATGTAGCCCCGGCCTGCCAGAACATGACCACCAGGCTGGCCTTGAACTTGCTTCGCTGGTATTGTAGGCGCGCTCCACTATGCCCGGCATTGGCACACTGTGTCGACAAACTTCAAATGTGCACAGCGTGTCCAAAACTCAGAGTCCGCAGGAATTCTTACAATAAAATCAGACTAGGTCGGTCACGTGGACGCAATGGGTGCAGTGGCACGTGCCTGAGAACGATCTGCACAGCACCGTCGTCACATTCCAGGCGTTTCCCAGAGCCTAGCATGAACACATCGGACACAGCACGCCGCTCTGAGAGAACCCGGCCCCTCAGACTCCTGCAACCTGGCGTGGATGGCGGCGTGAGGCCCGAGACCGAGGTTTCACCCGGGGCCTTTCCAGACCCAGACACAACGGCTGCGGAAGACCGCCGCCAACCCTGCGGAGGAACCCCTAGCGTACCGCGCCAGCCGCTTGGTCGCCATGCCCGACACTCGGTCCTCTGAATCCAACCGCCGGAAGTCGGCTGCCCTCACTTCCGGTCCGTTTAAACGCCGGCGCGGCTGAGCTGAGCGGGCCCGTGCGTTTAGAGCGGCAGGGGCGGTCGTCGGCGATCTGTGAGGCGCGCCTGGGGCGGTCCCGGACCCGGAGGGCGTGGACCGAGGCTGGAGGAGGGCGAGCAGCCTCGCTCCGCCCCCGACGTGCTTCAGGTAGCGTTTCCAAGTCCGCGACGCCTTCGTTTAGGGCGACGTGGACGCCGAGTCCTCACTAAGGGAAATGTGTACGAGGGCAAAGCGCGGTAAACTGGTTTGAGCTGCTTCGAGGGAGAAAGTTATAAACCGTCACTCCTTCCCAGGCATCCGCCCGAGAGAAGCGGCGGCGGCACGGTTTCCTGGACCCTGCGGGGTCCTCAGCTCCAGCTCATCCTCCCCTGCAGCCTGATGGAGCCTGAGATGGAGACGATCTCCAGGAAGAGGAAGGAGGGCCCGAACTCGGCCCTGGCGACAGAGCTGGGTAGGCCTCCGTGGGATCTTGAGGACACGCTGCCTAAAGCCAAGGTGAGCAAAGGAGAGCCCCAGCAGGCGGCCCGAAGTCGTTTATGGCTCAGAGTCACTTGCCCCAGCCACTTGAAAGGTCCCTGCAAAAGGATCAGGGCTCACCCACCGACTGCACTGAACCCTGTTCTCTGATCTGTAAAATAGCGAGAACTTAGGAGCCGGGTGGTGGTGCACGCCTTTAGTCCCAGCACTCGGGAGGCAGAGACAGGCACGGATTTCTGTGAGTTCGAGGCCAGCTTGGTCTACAGAACG
>CABHPH010135211.1:16181-32048 GCA_902168325.1 Peromyscus nudipes
CGCTGTCCTCCTAGGTTGGCGTTGATCTAGTGTACCCATGAGCACTCCCTCTGGCAGCAGAATGACTTGTACTGGCAGTGTTGCGCCACCAACCTAGTCTTTGTAATGTGAACCTCAGCCCGAGTAGTCTTGTTTGGGTCTTTTTCCTTT
Organism: Peromyscus nudipes; assembly: GCA_902168325.1. NCBI lineage: Eukaryota > Metazoa > Chordata > Mammalia > Rodentia > Cricetidae > Peromyscus > Peromyscus nudipes. Next base: position 16,332 of record CABHPH010135211.1, read on the forward strand.
CTTTTTGGTAAGTTTTCTGAAGTGGACTATAATATGTTAGAGGTGTGCACAAAACTATTTTGCATGTTTTTATTTTTCTTTTTTCTTCTTGTTTTTCTTTCTTTTCTTTTCTTCTTCTTCTTTTTTTGTTCCATGTAGATTCTTTTTAGCAAAATAAAATTCAGAAAAAGATGTACAAGTGCTGATTTTTATTCTGTGTAAAGTTCTTTCATGTGTCATAAAAAAATAGTTGACATCTAGATGGCCACAAATAAAAATATGAGACAAAGTGCCCTGTGAATGAGAAACATTGTTTCCTGGGCCTGTTGCACAACAGCGACTTAGTCATTTTATTTAAGCAAAGTTGTATGAATAACACAAATGTTTTACATAGAAAAGGAATGAATAAGGCGAAGAGCAGGCCTCGCCTCTATTTTTGGAGAGGTGCTTTTAGTTACTTGGTGGCCCAATATTTTGTGTGTAGTTCTCACCATACAGCCTCTGTCTCTGGCACTACAGACACTATGATCAGATTGTTTGTTTCTTTTTAAATTGTTATTTTATTATTTTTCGTGTGTGTGCGTGTATGGGCGGTAGGTGTAGGAGCACACGTGCCATGGTGTGCATGTAGGGGTCAAAGGACAACTTTCAGGAGTCTCCTTCCACCACGTGGATTCTAAGTACAGACGTATGCCATCATGTTTAGAAGCAGATGTCACTACCCACTGAGCCATCCCAATAGCCCAGACTTTTTATTTGTTTGTTTATTTGCAAATTTATCTATTTTTAAAAGATGTATTTATTTTTATTTTATGTGTATGAGTGTTTTGCTTGCATGTATGTCTGTTCACCACTTGTGTGCCTGGTATCTTTGGAGGCCAGAAGAGGGTGTTGGATCCCCTGGAACTGGAGTTACTGATGATTGTGAGCCGCTATGTGGGTGCTGGGACTTGAACCACCGTGGTCCTCTGCAAGAGCAACAAGTGGTCTTAACCACTGAGACATCTCTCCAGCCCCAACTTTAAGATTTATTTTTATTACTTTTTTACTATGTGTATAAGTATGTGTCTGTGTATGTATGGGCATGTGGGTATAGGTGCCTGTAGAGTCTAGAAGGTATTGGATTTCCCTGAACCTGTAAGAAGTTGTGAACTGCCTGACTTGGGTGCTGGGAACCAAACTCAGGTCCTTTGCAACAGTAAAACAAGCCATCTCTCCAACCCCACAGATTAATTTTTATTTTGCCCCACATAGCTTCAAATATAGCGAAGTTGCTGTATTCCTTTCATTTCTTTTTTTTCCAAGTAAGTTCAAAGGAAAATCTCTTAGTGGAATTAAGAAAAAACAACAACAACAACAACAACAAAAACCCAGCATGGACAAAGCCCTAGGCTTGATTCCTAGCACCTCACAAACTATCCCAGGACTCAAGAGGTAGAGGTTCAAGGTCATCCAGGACTACATAGTGAGACCTTGTCTTAAAACAAGGTCTTAAAACACAAACAAACAAATAAACAAACTAACTCATTACTTTAGGAGTGATAGCAATTTGAAGTGATAGCAATTTTTAAAATAGACAATGAAGAAAATCTCATAAAATTATAGGATTTAAATTTGGAGGTAACTAGGAGGTCATCCAGGGACCTTCTAAACATGAGACTAAGGTCTGGAGGGGGAAGTGGCCTGTTACAGAGTCAGCCAGAAGCCATAGAATAAATATGGACTTCGTCGTCGTTGTGATGAGACCTGGGCTTAGATCAAGGCTATTTTATACACTTTTAGTGATATCAGAAGAGACTCCTTTCACCTGTTTATCTGTCTGAAAACGGTAATAACACTTGCACCATAGAGTTATTTTGGAAATCAAATGTAAAGACTTCTGAAAAAGTTCCAATTCAGGTTTACATCAAAATGTAATGTTAGTCATTATTGCCAGCACCAAAGCCATCAACCCTGCTGCATTTCCTCACTCCTGTTCTTTCCCCACCCCTCCACACGCACAGTCTTCTGGGAGAACAGCAGTGAGAATAAATGAAAATATGAACCACAGGAATCAGAAGTTGGCATCGTGAACCTGCATCAAAATTTCTGTCCTTGACTGGAGAGGTCCTGAGCTACGTATGGCAGTTCTCACCTGCAATTCCAGCACTTAGAAGGCAGAAGCAAGACCAGGCTGAAAGTTCAAGGCCAGCCTGGTCTACATAGTGAATTTCAAACAAGCCAGGACTCCATAGCAAGACCTTGTCTCAAAAACAAATAAACAAGCTTGTTCTTTGCTCACTCATTCATTAAACAAATATTTGCTCTTTTCTGATGGTGACACCTTCCTATGAAAAAAGACCCCTCCCAAAGGATCCTCACCCCTCTCCAGATGAGGAGATCCAGGAAGGACCTGGTACAGAGCCCTAATTCCTACCCCAACGATGCTACAAAACCACTATGGCCCTGGGTGGTAGTGCACACCTTTAACCCCAGCATTCACTAGGCAGAGGCAACCTAATCTCTGTGAGTTAGAGGCCAACATGGTCTACATTGTGAGTTCCAGGTCAGCTCAAGCTAGTGAGACCCTGTCTCAAAAACAAAAAAAAACAAACAAACCATCCGACTAACCCTCAGTGGTCTTGAGCAATGCATACCTGGCCTATGTGGTTTTGTTGTTGCTTTAGTTGGCCGACAAGGTAGGTCTCCTTTTGGCATTTTCATACATATTTAGTTTGGGTTGACCTTCCCTTCCCCTCCCTGCCCCTTGGCTGTGCTCCCCATCTCCTCTCAAACCCTTCTGCCCAGTGTTCCCATCCACTATCATGTCCCGTGTGCTTTAGTGCCCTCCCCACCAACAAACGGTTGTTCTGGGTGTTGTCTGCTCCACTGCCCCCCCCCCCCCCCCCCCCCCCCACAGCCTACAGGAGGGAAAACAAGGCTTAAGGAAGGATACTCCCTCCAGAGGAAGCACTCTGAAGAAGGTGAAGGAAACCATGCCCCAAACATGCTTTGGATAAAACAGCTATTCATTGAGCACTCACCAGGTGTCAAGGGGATTGCTCTGGACAGTGAGAACATGACTGTGGATTCAATAGACAATCAATCTACTTTCGAGGAACTTAAACTCCAGGAAGTTGGAATCAGCCAAACCAGAGAAGTAATGTGTGTCAGGTTACTCTAAGAGGGAGAAATATTTGGGCAATTCAAAGCTGTTCTACAGGCTAATGATGGCAAGAGGCTCATGGAGAAAGAGTTCTAGATGAAATAAGCTTAGCAGTTGCTTTTCAAGGAATATATAACTCTGACTTGGAAAATCTATATAAAATACTGCTTTGAGTCTTTCGAAGCATCAGCCTTCCGAGGACAGGTCCAGAATTCAATGTTTCTTCTTAGTGTTCCACCCACATTTAAACCATTCATACAATCTGGGCAAAAGATGGCTCCTTGATGTATGATTGTTTATGTCCCAGGAAACTCATCATAAGCTGAAAATATCATAAATAAAAACTGTATTAAAGGGACTGGGGATGTCAGTCGTTGATGGTAGAGTGCTTGTCTATCATACACAAAGCCCTGGGTTCTATCTGCAGCGATGTAGAAAGAGTATGGTGACATATGTCTGTAATCTCAGTGCTCAGGGGGTGGAGGCAGGAGGATCAGAAGTTCAAGGTTATCCTGTCGTCCTTGGCTACTCCAGGCTAGCTGGCCTCGAAGCTTCTGAAGGACTAACCTGTCTCTGACTTACATCTCGAAACAGCAGTGCTGAAATTACAGCTGCATCCCATCCCATCCAGCTTTGCACTCAGGCTCCAGGGAAGGAACTCAGATCATCACTAATCAGGCTTGCACAGTTAACATCTTCACCTGCTAAGCTCTCTTGCCAGCCCAGAAGCTGCTTTGATTGAGTGATCAGGGAAGACCATTCTGAGGAGGTGGCAGTTGAATGATAAGAAGAAATAAACCATACCAAAGTTTGGGGGTGGAGGCCAGACAGACAGAAAAAGAACGGTAAAGGGTTTAAGGGGAGCAGCTGGAATCCTGAGAGGTAAGGAGAGCAGAGGAGAGAGAGAAGGCCCAGCCTTGGCTACACTGAAGAAAACTGCTGATTACAAAGGAAGAAAATAAATGGGAATAAATGACTGGCAAAAGGAGAAAGAAGCTGAATTCTGAGAAAAGCAAGAGTTTTATTTTTCTTCTAAAACATTTCTCTTGGAAAAAGTGTTCAGAGTTCAAGCAGTTCTAGACTGTTCTGTGTACCGGCAGCCACTCCCAAATAACCATACAGAGACAATATTAATTATAAATGCTCGGTCTAATAGCTTAGGCTTGTTTTTTAGCTAGCCCTTATAACTTAAGTTAACCCATTTCTATTCATCTGTGTTTGTTTACCGCATGTACATACTTCCCATGCTGCTCGCTCTGCGTCTCATGGCGTCTCCTCTGACTCCACCCTTCTCCCCAGCATTCTCTCTGCCCTGAAAATCCTGCCGAGCCATCGGCCTACCAGCTTTTTATTAACGATGAGAGCAACATGTCTTCACAGTGAACAAAAGGATTATTCCATAGCACTAGACGAATGTGAATAAACTCTTACAGTTGGAATGCAGTCGGCCAAAGCCTGGGGAGACAGCAGTGTTGTGTGGGTATGATGTCTGGGAAGCACAGATCTGTGCTTGTCTACACACCCCCACACACGAACACCTTGGGTTTTACTTCATTGTAATCACACTACGTGCACTGTTCTGAGATTTGCTTTCTTTTAAGAACTATTGGTTTTCTAACTGAGAACTCCATTGTATGATCCTACACCTTTTACACCTCTGTAAAATGCAACTCAAGGGTTGTCTGAGAATAAGGATTATGAGTTCATCTCCTGATTTGGGTTACAGGATACAGCCTGCCATTAATTTTTGTGGAGGTAATCAACTACTTTTCTGAGCCACTCAATGTCTACACCTTTTGTTTTGTGCCTCTCTGGGAGCCTCAGGCTCACATGTCTGGGCTTTGCTGCTTTGCCTTATCTGGATGTCTAACCATGTGCACTTGTTCCACAGGGCGGAGGGATGATGGGGTGTGCTTTCCTAGCCTTTTTTCCAGTACATTGACTGGTTCAAGAAATGGAGTTGTGAACAGAGGCAGGAAAGTCAGAATATTTTCCCCAAGAGTGCACTAAAACTGGAACTCAAGCTGGGCGGCGGTGGTGCATGCCTTTAATCCCAGCACTTGGGAGGCAGAGGCAGGCAAATCTGAGTTTGAGGCCAGCCTGGTCTACAGAGTGAGTTCCAGGAAAGGCTCTAAAGCTACACAGAAAAACCCTGTCTCGAAAAAAAACCCACAAAAACAAAAACAAACAAACAAAAAACACGGAAATAGCCTCTTTTCTCATTAGTGTTTATGCCAGAAATCCAGGAACGTCTTCAGTAGGAAAGAACAAAGTCAACTTGCATTGAGAAATAAAAACTGGAAAAGACAGTCTCCAAACAGGCAGGCTCCTCCAGCCACCCGGATCTACTCATTCCCAAAGCTTTATGCCTATCTTTTCTGTAGTTTAACACATTTCCCTTTATCCATGAGCTCCCTAAAAAAAATATTTTTATTACCCTTCTTTAACCAGGTGAGGTGATGCATGCCTTTAATCCTAGGACTGCAGAGCCAGAGGCAGGCTCACAGAGGTGAGCTCAAGGCCAGCTTGGTCTACGTCGTAAGTTCCAGCCAGTCAGAGCTACCCAAACCATTTTTATAAAATGTATTTAATTATTCATTCTGAGAGGGCAGTCCAGGCGGAGCGAGAGGGTAACCCACAGGTGTGGTTCTCTCCTTCCAGTGTGCAGGTTCCAGGGCTGCAACTCGGTTGTCAGGCTTGATGACAAACAGCTTACCCGTTGAGCTATCCCTATGGCCCTCCTTGAGCCTCTTTAAATTGGGATTGGCTTGGCTGGGGATGTTGTTCAGTGAGTGAAACAGATATAGAAAAGGCCCTAGGTTTGATCTCTACCACTGCAAGAAACACAGACATGCACAGGCACAAGCACAGAAATCTAATGCTCACTCAACAAGGATAGCAGGAGCACTTGAAGCCCTCCCTCCAAATCTGCCACTCAGCTTACCCATGCCACAATGTAGCGAAGAAGCATGCCTGCATTTCTTCAGACAGATCCCACAGCCCTGACGTGCTACATCCCTTCCAAACGGGGCTCTGCACCTGCCACTGGCTGAGCACCTCTCCTACCACCCAACTGCTTCTCCTGAGTACCCATCCGGTCCTCCTGTGGTCTGTAGGTTCTACCTTGTCATTGAAACTAGAATTATGGAGTTATCTTAGCTCCTATCTGCTCCACAGTGGTTCTTACTGACAAACAGTAATTATTCCAGGTTGCCAAATATACTTTCTGACCCTGTCTGTCTTCTTTCCATCCTCAGGATCCTGCCTCCTGACAGCTCTCGTCTGCTGATCAAATTGATCTGTGTCCGATTTGCTCCCTCCAACCTCTCCCATTTGGGACCTCTAAAGGCAGACCTGATCATCCATTCAGTGGACCTGCACAACAATCAGATAAGGTGTCCCATTATTTCTGGTAGAGCCTACAAGCCCCCCCTGACCAGTTGCTCTGGCCTCCCCATCTCTTGTGTGCCTATCTTCATAACAGCATCGTATTGGCCACTTCTTTGAGTTTCCCCAACACCCCCGCGCTGTTACATTAGCTAACGATTTTTCTGCTTATGTATTCTCTCACTAGTTTCCACAGGAAGCAGTTTGTGAAGAATGACTATTTGGAGCACATTTGGTAGGCAGGCTGGGTTATGCTTTTTAGATTTAAATTTAAATTTTTCATTTTTTTCACTGGATTCTATCTTTTGGTTTTTCCAGATGTAGGCAGGCATTCTACTGGAAAGGCTGGAAATAAAAACACAGAAGAAAGAATGTCATCATTGTTGTCACTTAGCTGAGAACCTAGTTCCTTTTTTCACAAACAAATTCTATTCAAAAAACTAAAGCATTTTATTACATAAACTTTTAGAAGACTCTGCCATGTGCAAATTGACTATCCTTGTATCTAGCTGTGGTTCAAAGCTATGTGATGCATAAAAGGATATGCAGATCATTTCCAAGCAGTTTTTAGATTCTGGGAAGGAGCCTGCAACTCCATGTTTAGTTCCCCCTACTGAAGCAATTGCAGGTGCTGCTTTTGGAAAAAGGTGGCTACAGAGTAAGCAGTGTGAGCCGGGATCAGAAGGAAGGAAAATGGTGGCGATCGTTCTAACTTGCATGTGCCCACCTCTAAACAGCACCTGCAGAGGCCCCTCCTGCTGTGCTTACTGGGTTTTTCTGGTGGATGAGAAGAGAAATGAATTGGTGAAAAACAGTGGGCTAACACTGGAGAAGAGCCTAGCCAGCCTGGGATCCAGGTTTAATGGGGTTGTCTTTAAGAATGGAGTACCACATGGTGGTTCATGCCAACAGTCCCAGCACTTGGGAGGCTGAGGTAGGAAGATCCCTTTGAGAGCAAGCTCAGGCTGGGCTACTGAGCAAGTGTCAGGTCAGCCTGGGTTAGGATGAGACCTTGCATCAAACTCTGCCCCAGAAGAAGGAAGAAAACAAAATTAAACACCACAAAGTATTCATTTCGAATAAGAAAGAGAGAAAGCAACAGAAGACTGGAGCTACAGCTTTCTAGGTCCTTCTCTCCTGAAATCCCTTTAGGCAAATGATCAGAAATGCTTACATAGGAATGCTTGCTCTCCTGATTACAATCTAGCTTCCTCTCCCAACCTAGACCATTCCAGCAACTCTCAGCCTTACAAAACAAGGGGCCCTTGTGAAGCTACTCTGGATCCAGGCCATTAGAATGAAGAATTCACCCATTCTGGGGTCCCAATTCCCTGGTTCTTGTATGTCAGAAACTGGCAATCTTTGTTCAGGGCTGTTCTCAGAGCCAGGACCCAAGACATGCCCTGGAGTTGGGAGGTTAAATCAGATTACTCAATGAAGTGAGGTTGAAACAGCTCTACATCTCCCACCTCCAAACAAATGGTTGTCTTTCTCTACCTTCTAGCTGGTTCGTTCCTATCTGAGAAGCCCAGGTTGAATGTGAGTGAGGGTAACGCTCACAACAGCAAGCTGTGGAATGGAATTTAACCTTAGCTGGAGGTTAGAGGAAGAAAGGGTATCACAGCAGCCTCAGGCAGAGGCTCAGATCTGAACCACAGATGGTAGGTCCCTTGGAGTTGCTTCAGATGATTCAAATAACTAGATGTATCTCTAGCTTGTAGGTTCATAATCAGGATGTGACTTTAAAGGAAAGAAAACAATTTTTCTTTGTTGCCCAGGTGGGCCTAGAACTAGGCTCACACGGTCCTCTTGTCTCAGCCTACCAAGTAGCTGGGAAGACAAGACACCTTTTATTTTTATTTTATAGTACGTTTTCCTTGTTTATGTTTAGGGATTGGCTCTTTGTATTTTTCTCACTGAATCTTTATAACCCTGCAAGGCAGGGAAGCTAAGGTTCAGGTTGGTTCAATGCCTCGCCCTAAAACACCTCTCTCCATTAGGAACTCAGTCTCAACTCCTGCACCTCTCTTTAGTGGACACAGGGAGGAAGCCGGTTGAGTTTGGTTCCCATTCATTGAGCTTTTATTATGAACCAGGCATGAGGATTAGCAGGAAGTGAGCAGAGGGATGGCTCAGAGCACTCACTTACCTTGTGTTGGGCTTGGGTTTCACTTCAGCACTGCAAAAATGAAATAAAGAAAGAAAGAAAAAGAAAAACAGTGATCGTTAATCTGGGTGAATAAGACTTCAGTGTGGCCTCAAAAAGAGATCTTAGTCTAGGGGAGGAAATAGACATGTCATGGCATAATTTCACTATCATATAGTAGTAAATATTTCTGCAGCTTTCCCATAAAGAAGCCATAAAAGCAAAAGAAAGTGTTTTCTGGGGCTCTCAGCAATTGTGAAATTTCTTTTTGATTTATTAGTTTTATTTTAAAAATCATATCCTGCCGGTGGTGGCAGCGCATGCCTTTAATCCCAGCACTCGGGAAGGAGAGGCAGACAGATCTCAGTGAGTTCAAGGCCAGCCTGGTCTACAGAGCGAGTTCTAGGGCAGCCAGAGCTACACAGAGAAGCCCTGTCTTGAAAAACAAAACAACAACATCAAAAAACTATGTCCTTCAAGTTGTTTTTCAAATTACTTTTATATATTTCAAAAATTCTTTAAATTTTGTTTTTAGTTTTTTTGTTTTGTTTTGTTTGTTTGTTTGTTTGTTTTTTTGAGACAAGATTTTTCTGTTTAACAGTCCTGGTTGTCCTGGAACTAGCTCTGTAGACCTGGCTTGCCTCGAACTCAAAGATCTGCCTGCCTCTGCCTCCTGAGTGCTGGGATCAAAGATGTGTGCCAACATGGCCCAGTTTAAGGGTTATTTTTTTTTTTTCAAGACAGGGTTTCTCCATGTAGTTTTGGTTCCTGTCCTGGATCTTGCTCTGTAGACCAGGCTGGCCTTAAACTCACAGAGATCCATATCCAACTCTGCCTCCTGAGTGCTGGGATTAAAGGCGTGTGCCACTACCGTCCGGCCAGTTTAAGTTTTTTAATATGTGTAAGAGTATATGTCTTTGTATGCAGATGCCTACTGAGGGCCAAAGGAGGTGGATCCTCCTGGAGCTGGAGTTACAGACAGTTGTGAGCCATTTGAGATGGGTTCTCAACCAAACCCCTGTCCTCTACAAGAGCAGAAGTGCTCTTAATTGCTGAGCTATGTCCCCAGCCCTGATTTATTGTATTTATTATATTATGCATGTATGGTATGTGTCAGTGTAGGCTCAGGTGTATCATGGAGCATGCGTAAAGGTCAGAATACAACTTTTGGGAGTCTACTTTCTCTTTCTACCATTTGGGACCCAGGACTGAACTCAGGCCATCAGGATTGAATGTCAAGTGCTTTTATGTGCTGAGCCATCAGACCAGCCCATATTTTTTGTTTTGTTTTCAGATTTTTTCAAGACAGGTTTTGTCTGTCTAGTCCTGGCTGTCCTGGAACTCACTCTGTAGACCAGTCTGGCGGTGAACTCAGAGATTCATCTGCCTCTGTCTCCTGAGTGCTGGGATTAAACTTGTGCATCACCATACCTGGTTCTCTCTGTCTCTCTTGCTCTGTGTGTGTGTGTGTGTATGTAGATATATGTGGTCACTTTTTTTTTTCTTGAGATAGGGTCTCATGTAGCCCAGGCTGTCCTTGAACTTATATAGCTGAGGATAATCTGGAGCTTCTGATCTTCCTGCCTCCACCTCTCTTTGCTGAGGTTACAGGTGTGCAGCACCAGGCCCAGCTGATGCTGTGCTGTGGACTGAACCCAGGGCTTCCCATGTGTGACACAAGCGCTCTACCAACTGAGTGACGTCCCCAGGCCTGTTACTTATTACAGAAAAAAGTATGATGAAGAGTCTCTGCAACACTGAATACTTCATAGTCAGTGTTAGGTACTCTTGCTAGAGAGGTAGAAGACACTACCCTGCCTCCACCACATTATGGTCTAGTAGTGAGCAACCAAAGTTTTCTAGGGGGGATTCCGGAGCAAGGCAGGGGCAAGGAACTGGATCCTAGCCCATGCTGTAGCAGAAGTCACATGCTAATCACTGCACTGTACTGGGCTGTATTTGAAGTATGGCTTATTAGGTGTTTAACAGTTGTTTTCTTTCCTCTTCAACATAAATACTAGTGGACAAATCACTTTCTAGAAGGCAAAGGAAAGGTAACTAAAACTGAGCAGTGACTTCATGCCAACCGCTGGTATGGTAGCTAAGTCAACGCCCACATCAGCTCCATTCGGTGAATGTTTATCGAGTATTCCTCTTTTGGAGCCTATTCTACTCCCAGGATTTCACTCCCAATTTTCTCTAATAAATTTATGTTCACTCTTCTTAAAAATGTATTATTTCCTTTTTTGGTAGCTATAACAACGGAGATTCTGAGAGGCTGATGCTTTGTGTTAGTTAGGTCTAAAAGTAGGACACACAGCCCAGAGTTTGACCCTATAAAATTGATGTTCTTCCTACCAAACCACGCCGGAGCCTATTCCTGGTCTTGCTGGTCATGGAAGCAGAAGCAGTCGGACTGGCCTCCAGTTTCAAGGAAGGGAAGGCAGACTTTCCATGAACAATTTGGTCATGGAAACTTCCAAGCAATGTCCCTCTGGCTGGCACTTTTACACCCTACCTCACCAAGCTGTGTGTGGAATCTGGACAAGGAAAGGGAAGGGTGCATGGGCCATCCCCTGGGAGTGTCCACTGAAGTCTGCTTTATACAGTTTATAATTCGCTGTAAACAGCTTCTGTCCCTAATTAAACCTGTATGATCATGCCTGAACTTTTAGGAAACAAGGTTTCTTTTTATGGTTTGCTCTTCAGTGGTAAAAATCAGAGTCCTCTTGAATCCACAGGTCTCCTTCACTTGTTGGGTCCAACTATGGAACTCTGGACTGTAGCTCACAAATATACAGGCCCTGGAACACCCAGCAAATGTCAGATGAGAGACTACTGCCAATTATGCTCCATCTCTTCCCGATTCTGCTGAGCGGGGCTCCAGGACATCTGATGTCATTTGTGCAGGCAGGGTAACAATGTAACACTCTGAGCTAGAAAGTGTTGCTCGACAGTGGTTTTTGAGGAAGCACTTTGGTTCAGAATGACTTACTCCTCCTAGAGACAGGTGCTCAATGAAACCACCTTAATATGAAATTGGCAATAAAAGGAAATGAATGGGCTCCAGTATCTTTAATTTTTGCTAATTAAGAAAAGTATGTGTTTATTAAATAAAATCCTAAAAACACATTAAGTAGAAAGAAGAAAAAGTGATCATGGTCTCCTGCTCAGAAGCAATCACTATTTAGCATTTTGGCCAATTTTATATTATCAAAGAATTGTAGGTAACATTTCTTACAGTTTATAGTGGTTAAAAAAATTTCATGTGCCGGGCATTGGTGGCGCACGCCTTTAATCCCAGCACTCGGGAGGCAGAGGCAGGCGGATCTCTGTGAGTTCGAGGCCAGCCTGGGCTACCAAGTGAGCTCCAGGAAAGGCACAAAGCTACACAGAGAAACCCTGTCTCGAAAAACCAAAAAAAAAAAAAAAATTCATGTAAATCGGTATCAGGATTTTTTTAAAAAAAGATTTACTATTTTATTTGTGTGTGTTTCTGGGCATGTGCATGTGGGTTCCCACAGAGGCTAGAAGAAAGCACCAGACCCCATGAAGCTGGAGTTACAGGAAGTTGTGAGCTGCCCAACTTGAGTGTTAGAAACTGAACTCAGGTTCTCTGCAAGAGCAGCATGTGTTCTTAACCACTGAGCATCTCTCAGCCTCCAGAGAGCATGTGAATGGAAACTCTGTCTAGTGAGCAGTAACCTCTGTCAGCGGTACTCATTCAGACACTATCCTAGTAGAAACTACAGGAAGGACTCCTGGCACCGGAGACATGGCCACTAGAGCTCTGGCTCGCCAGGTATACACAAGCTTCCCGCTGAGCACTGTCCATCAGAAACATCAGTGAAAATGGACACGCCCACTGTGTTGTCTCATCCTGGCAGTCACTGATTTTATATGGTCCAATATTTATTGTGGCTACAGAGAAGGCGAAAATGTGAGCAGGTAAGGCTAAACTGATAGGATTAATTTCATGTTTTATTTACTTTTACAAATGTTTAATTTTAGAGGCAGGTGGATCTCTGAGTTTTGGGCCAGCCTGGTCTATAAAGTGAGTTCCAGGACAGCCAGAGCTGCTATACAGAGAAAACCTGTCTTGGAAAAGAAAAATGTTTATTTTTGGTGGCCACCACTGAGCAATTATCGCCCGCCCCCCCACTCCCACCAACTTTGAGGCTAGGACTCCTAAGATGCCCAAGAAGGCCTTGAACTTTGCCTTGGCTTTCAAGGTACCTGGTATGCTAGCATAAGACTTTCCTCACTGAACTATACCAACGGAACATCCTGAAATTCTAGGGTTCAGAGGCTGGTGCCACCATACTTGATTACTTATAACTAGTTTATAATTCATGTTGTCACACATACGAAGGTCAAGTGGCTATTATGTCGGCTGGACAATTCCTCATAGTGGACTCTATAAAAACACTTAGTGGACCGGGGATGAAAACTGGCATTGAAAATGTGTAGCATCTGTCATTTGAAACCGTGACAGAGCTCACTGTTTTCTTTTCTTTTAACCCAGCGGTAAGAAATGACACTCCATGATAAAAATGGAGAGGGGCTCACAATTAGTCTGTGAAAAGGAAGTCAGTCATTAACTACCTTCTGACATCCTAGCAATTAGCCAGGCTTGGAAGAGGAGCAGGTATCTCCAGCGAGGTGCCAGATAAATAGGAGACAAGAGACTGTAAAAATGAAAAGCCTTTTGGTCTTTCATCACAGGATAATCCAATGCATTCAAATGAAGGGCAAAGAGCTCAGTGATAGCCTTTGTGAGGAAATAGGCGCTGTGCAGCAGGATATCCTTCTTCCGCACTAAAGCACCCAATTCTTTCAATTTTATATACAGCGGAAGCAATTAATTGTACTAAAACCAAATCCACAGCTGGCTTTTCCTGATGGCCCCATAAGCAACAAGCACTATTGTTCAGCTTCCGGGACAGAAGTAGAGTCATTCTCCCGCGGCCAGACTGACTGCCTGGTGCAACTTCTCCAAAGATAAAGACGTCCAAAATCCAGCTTTTCTTGTCATCACACATTTGAAGGTGTAAGCAACTGTCAGAAGTTAATTTTTTATTTGCAATGTAATCCAAACATGTGACTTGATGGTGGTATTTCTTCTAAACTTTATATGACTGAATCATAAGTTATTCACTTTTGTTTGTTTTATATGTTTATATGAAGTTGACTGTACTGCCTTTTTGTGTGTGTGTGATTCAACATTCATACCATGGCTATTTAGGGATTGTACTAAAAAAAAAAAATCATACATTAAAAATCTAGAAAACTCAACATTCCAAACTGTTTGCCTGTATGCTGTTATTTTGTCTTCTGGATGCATCAAAATTTCATATTTTATCATTTTGTAGATGTATGTTTCAGAAAACCTTTCAAAACCACAATGTCTTCCACTTGTTGATTTGTTGTAGTTTAATTGGAGATATTTTATTTGTTTTTTAAAATCTAAAATAATAGCATATTTTATAACCAATAATATTTCTGTTACTACAGAAAGAACAACAGTAACTTTTGTTATGAAGAAAACATATCAATCAAATACATGGAAGCTTCAATTACATATCTTATATGGAATTCTAATTAAGACAAATATGAAGCTTGTCCTTTTCATTTCTTCCTCAATCTTTTTTTAACCATCCAATTGTTGTTATTACTATTATTATTTTGTTCTTTAAACAATTTTTAGAAAAGATTTTTTTATTTGATGTTTATGAGTATTTTGCCTGCACATGTGTGCGCACTACATGAATGCCTGGTGCTCCTGGAAGTCAGAAGAGGGTGTCAGATCCCCTAGAACTAAAGTTATGCATGGTTGTGAGCCACTGTATGGATGCTGGGAACTGAACCCAGGTATTCTGCAAGAATAATAAGTGCTCTTAACTGCTGAGCCATCTCTCGAGCTCTTATTTTGTTCTTTCGAACAGTCTCAGGTAGCCAAGGATGGACTGCAATTCCATATGCATCTGAGGATGACTTTGAACTTCTGGCTGCCGTCACCTCCCAGCTTCTGAGAGTACAGGTATACATCACCATACCTGGATCACAGTCAGTTGTTTTACATTTCCTGGTGCTGGAGACTGAACTTGGAGCTCTGCATATGCTAGGTAAGCCCTCTCCCATGACCTAACCACTGCTCTAGCTCCAAGTTTCCTGGTTATAACAGTGTGACTGCCTATTGCATGAGGTAAAACTTACTGAAGGAAATAATAGCTGTCCATTGGATTTCAACTCAGAGCACTCTCGATACTCTGTCCTGATTTCCTTTTATTTATGCGTATACTTATTTTGTAACAGAAAATTAAATGTTGAAGTATATCTTCCCAACTGCCCTAAAAGGTACACAGTATCAAGCAATTAAAAATTCATTTCTTAAAAACTGTCTTTGATTAACATGTAATAGCTGTACATGTTTATGTTGTATAATATTTCAAAACAGGTCTAAGACATGTACTTATCAAATCTGGACAATCCTCATTCCGTCTCCTTATCATTCTGTTTAGAGCTTTCGAGTGCCTCTGCTCACATTATTCTTGCTTGAAATATGTAACAGGTGTGGAAAGTCCTGGCTTTGATCTCCAGCAAAGCACACATTCCAGCAAGCGTGCATGAGTACACACACACACACACACACACACACACACACACACTCCGATTAGGCTCTCTGATGATAACTGGAATAGTACTTTCATGGTGTTTGGTACATGTGCAGGTGTTAAAAAAACAACCAACTAACTCTGTGCAAACCTTTAATCCTAGCACTTGGGAGGCAGAGGGAGAGTCAGGCAGGATTTCTGAGTTCAAGGCCAGCTTGGTCTACAAAGTGAGTTCCCGAACAGCCAGGTCTACACAGAAAAACCCTGTCTCTAAAAGGTGCCCCTGACACACACACACACACACACACACACACACACACACACACACACACTGACACACACATACAAAAGAAAGAAAGGAAGGAAGGAAGGAAGGAAGGAAGGAAGAAAGAAAAGAAAGAAAGAAAGAAAGAAAGAAAGAAAGAAAGAAAGAAAGAAAGAAAGAA